>APFE030591228.1:9605-27045 GCA_000404065.3 Pinus taeda
CAAGTGGGTCTACAAGAACAGGTATAAAGTTGATGGCTCACTTGACAAGCACAAAGCTAGGCTTGTGGCAAAAGGTTTTGCACAGAAGGAAGGGGTCAATTATGAGGAGAATTTTTCCCCCACAGCAAAATGGGCTACCATCCAGACACTCTTTTCCCTAGCAGCTCAAAACCATTGGAAAGTCCATCAAATGGATGTAAAAACTATTTTCTTAAATGGAGATCTAAAAGAGAATGTTTTTATGTCTTATCTTGAATGATTTGTTGTGAAAGTACATGAACATAAAGTATGCAAACTTGTGAAGTCCTTGTATGGCCTCAAACAAGCACCGCGAGCCTGGTATGAAAAACTAACTGAGCATCTTCT
Organism: Pinus taeda; assembly: GCA_000404065.3. Lineage (NCBI taxonomy): Eukaryota > Viridiplantae > Streptophyta > Pinopsida > Pinales > Pinaceae > Pinus > Pinus taeda. Next base: position 9,972 of record APFE030591228.1, read on the forward strand.
GAAACTCAATTTCAAACATTATGATCTTGATGATGCAACTTTATTTGTCAAGAAAGTTGGCAAAACAGTTGTATATCTTGTGGTATATGTAGATGATCTTTTGATGACAGGGAACAATGAAAGCTACATTGCATCCATAAAGAAGGAATTGGGGAAAGTTTTGAAATGATTGATTTGGGCTATGTTCATTACTATCTTGGCATTGAAGTAACCCAACATCAAGTCCATATTTCTTTCTCAAAAGAAATACATTGGAGATCTGTTGAATAGGTTTGGCATGACAGAATGCAATCCTCTTACTACTCCAATGGAACAAAACTTAAAGCTAACATCTATTGAAGGAAAAGAATTTGAGGATGCAACAAAGTATAGACAACTTGTAAGAAGTCTCAACTACCTAAATACTATCAGACCAAGCATTTCGTTTGCTGTTGGAATCCTCTCCAGGTTTATGAAAAAACCTTATGAGGGACATTGGTATGCTGCAAAAAGAGTTCTAAGGTAATTGAAGGGAACTCAAGACTTTGGAATCAAGTATACACAGGTGGACGACTTCAGCTTGATTGGATACTTTGATTCATACTTGGATGGAGACAAAGAAACTGGGGTATCTACTTCAGGATATGCTATGAGTCTTGGATCAGGAGTTATCTCCTGGAGATCATGCAAAAAATCAATTCAACAGATTCCACAAAAGAAGCAAAATACGTGGCAGTAGCTGAAGCAACAAAAGAAATTGTGTCACTTAGGAAAATTCTTGAAGATTTGCAGGTAAAACAAGTACAATCAACTCCACTCATGATTGAAAATACCTCTGAAATAAACTTGGCCAAGAACCCAAAGTTCCATGATCAAAAGAAGCACACCAATACTAAATATCATCTTATTCGACATCATGTTGAGGCCAAAACAATCCATCTCTGTCATTGTTCCACTAATGAGCAAATTGCAGACATCTTCACCAAAGTGCTTGGAAGAGAAAAGCTTGAACAATTCAGAATGATGCTTGGACTCACCAACATCCCTTCAAATTAAGGGGGGGAATGTTGATGCCTAATCATCAGGATTGGGTGAACATAATGTAAATAAATAAATAAGTAATGTGAATAGTCATCAGGAGATGAAGTGAACAATTTCTCCCTCATGTATATAATGAAGACCAACCTAAAGGAATAAACATATGAATCAATTTTGCTTTGAGGAGTTACTGCCTGGCCTGACACATAATCTTTTGAAATGCCATTCTGGCTTATTGGCCTTGTATTTCAATCAAAAGATCCTCCCATTCGTAGATTTTTTGGAAATGATTTTCTTCTTTCTCTGTACAAATTTCTTCTCTTTGTTTATACCTAGAAAATGATAAACCATGGATAAGCAATCATAAATCGAAATTGTGTTTAAAAAAAAAACAAAAAAGACAGAATGAAAATATATGGGCCATTTAAGTAAATTTCAATCACTTATTAATTGGATTGAATACTCATTTTATCACAATAACATACAATCAGGGAGTTATAATTAAAACCCAATGGTGCCATTTGAAATCAAATTGCAATCGCATTAGAATCAGAATCATCCATATCAGAATCAAATCACAATCATAACGAAAGGGATTGAATTGCAATCATAATTAGGTCGGGAGTGAAAATGGTGTGAGGCCCATGAATCTCGCAATTGTGGAAGGTCGGGGATAGGGTTGATTTCAATTTGGTCTATGGAGTGGCACAACACTTAACGGTGCCTCTTGAAATTTGTGATTGCGATGTATGGGGATGATGTTGTAGTGATGTAGGAGCTAACATGGATCTGGCATCACTGCTGACATCAGATTGCAATCGCATTTGGTATGGGCTGGGAGGCATTACCCTTGGAAATTTGAAATTGCCTAGACGTGAGGGATTTATGAACTAGAGTTTATAACCCTGTTGGGTCTGGCTTATCGTAATCATAATCGGCATGAGGTAGGAGGCATGACTCTTTAGTAGCTGCAGATGTGATATTTTATATAGTGTTTTATAATCACGGCGAGTCCAACTGATATCGCATATCATAATTAGTGGTGCGGGCATAAACCATGGTATTTTGGGATTTGTGATAGCCACGAATGTAGGATTTTATTAATTATGATTAGTTTTCCCGGCTGCTCCGGTTGATGAATCACAATCACATTTTGCTAAGGCCACAGGTATTACCATGGAGGAAAATGCCTATGTATGTTCAAATGTGATTTTTATGTTTGTCAATTGATAACGATGTCGGTTTTGATATCAAATCACAATCACAATTGGTTAGGGAGAATCAACCATGGTGTGTTGTTTATTTGCGATGCGGGGAAGTGGTAAGGACTAAACTCCGATTATTATTATTTTTTATTAAATAACCCATGTTTAATACTTAAGGCTTAAAAATCCTAAGTATGAATCTTGGTCTCGGGGGCTATTTGGAAATGATTTCGATAATCAAGGTTTAATACTTGGGTTTAATTAAAAAGCCTATGTCTTAAACTTTGGTTAGGGGATTTTATTAACAATTTTTTGTGTTGAATTTCTATTTTTTAACTTTTTGTTTTTCTAAGAAATAAAATCAAAGGCTTTTTAAAACCAAAGGGTCCCTATTTTAATATAATAAATTTCATAGGAAGTTTATAATATATTAAAATGGGGGTTGTTGAATAGTAGAACAATTGGCGATTCACTGGAAGAACCAGTTATCTCTGATAAATAACAATGACATTTTCCAAAAATCTAGTAAAAATAATTTAGGAAGTGGAAACTACTTTTTGAAATATTTAGATAAATAAAATTACTCCGAAAATTCATTAAATTGAAATTTCTTTTAAAAACCTTTTGTGAATGAAAAACACCTATTTACTTGTATGAGTCATTAATTAGTTATAAAAACAAAGTAGCGGGCCTTTTTATGAGTTATATTTTGATGTATTCATTTGTCATAGGTAGAGCCACTGCTACCAACAAGTGTTCATAGCTTCAATAAGGTTACCTTTTAACCAACAATAATCCAATATCCCATCCATTTAATAGTGCAATAATTAGAGGTAAACTTTGTTTTATTTTTCTTTTTTCTTTTTTGTTTTAACTAATGCTAAAATCTATTGTCATGGTTTGGTGGCGAGATAACGAAAATTCCATTCACTAGTAATAATCAAACTGAACAAGCTGGCTCATGATGAGACCCCTTGTCTTATAATTGAAACAAGCATAACTCTTTACCCTGATTTGGTGTTCAGTATTGATAATGTCAGTTTAATTGGTTCCCTATGATCATGGTAAGCAGGCTCATGATGAGACCTCTTACCTTTTAGATTTATTATATTTTAGAATTACACTCTAAAAATTTACTTTTTAATGGATGGGGAGAACCATTGACTCCTTAAGAGTTTTAGATGACAAATCTGAGTTGAAGGTGCTTAATCATAAAATAATCTTTACTTTTTAAAGATAACATTTTTAACTGAAACTCAAGCAAGAGGATAAATATTTTTTTTTAAGGTTCTTTAAAGATTTCAGAACTTAATGGAAAAAAAACTCGGAGTTATATAATTTTATCTAGTTTTCAATTTTGGTAACCACTTTTAAAAAAATTCTTACTTTCAAATTGAAAAAATGAAAAATAACTTCAAGAGATGTTTGAAAAGTTAATAGAGTACTATTTAACTCTTTTATCTAAAAGAAAAATATAAATGTGACATGATAACAAAATTTTCTCAGGATATAGCCATTCGCAAGTATGTTGGTAAAATCACCAAAATCAAATCTAAAAGGAAAACTCCAAAAGATTGTTTATATAAATTTATTAACAAAAGAGAAAGAAGAAGATAATCATGTAAACATTCCTTATGCTGAAATTTAGATAAATTTTAACTTGTAAAGTTATAAGCATCTAGTAACAAGTAAATACAGTTCAAAAGAGGAAATTTTTGTTTACTATGGATTTTCTTTTTCAAAAGAAAACTTGCAAATTTTTTTTAACCATTTTTAAATCAAAGTAATGCTTTAAAGAAAAATATTAAGGTTTAGAAATCCCCCATTTTGGCTGATTCCAAGAGAAACATTACTGCTTCCTTTAAAAAAACTTAAAGCAAATTAGGAAAATGAGCTTAAAGTTTGATTTGGTGGAGATGTGAAAATGCTTGTGAAGAGTTGCAAAAGAGAGCTATATATCAACAAAAACTAAAAAAAAAATGAATCTAAAATGTAAAGAAATGAATGAAAGTGAGTATGTGAGACTTACCATTAATAAGTTCATTTAATCTTACCTGAGAGATATGACTTCTCCAATGCAAGGAAACTAACTCAAAATCATTATTTATTAAATCTAAAATGATAAGTAATGAATTTTAGGATTACATTCACATCAATTTCACATAGGATGACAATAGTAATGACTATAACTTTCTTAGAAGTACTTATGAATCAAAAGTTGCCAAAACATAGCAATTCTCCACACATGTTTTTCTAAAAGTGTTATTGTTAGTGTGATGAGTTTTGCAAAATAAAGACAATCATGTGATTTAAAAGTTTTTGATATTTTTTAAATCACTTTATCATAAAATTCAAAATAGATGTTGAAAATATTAAATTCATTACTTGCTTATTGAAATCCTCAATGAAAACATAAAAGAATCTAATCTAAATTGATCTATTCCTAACTACTAACTGAATGGAGGAAAATGACTAGGTATAGTCATACTTCCAATGTAACCTTTCTCTCCTTTTATTACCTACTTGTATGTACAAGTTAAACATTAGTAACAACATGATAAGAATAATCAAAATAAAACAAAATATATTATTTACATCTAATTTGAAATTATGTACAAAAGTAATTTTATTTAGAACTAACATGTTATCAAACCATCTCTTTTGGGAAACATTCTCTAAACAAATATCTATGGGATCATCAAAGAATGGATGAATATTTGTTAGAGAGTGAAAACTTTCCAAAAGAGAAGATGGAAAGACATGTTGTGAAGGAACTCTCTCAATATTTAGATTAGACTGATGCTGAAATGATTGGAATGAATTTCTGAATATCGAATTAAATTGGAAATGAAAAGAATTTTTATATTCAGAATCATGAGTAACAATTTCATCATTTTCATTTAATAAATCTTGAGGAAATTGAATATGCAAAGATTGAACATTCTTTCAAAAGGAAAATAAAGTAAAAAGAAAGAATGTAAAAACAAATAAATCATTATGAAAACTAAAATTACAAAATAATTTTACAAGGCAATTCTGGAACTCATCTTGGATTTCAGTCAATGAATTGCTACTAAAAGGACATTCCCTGAAAAACTTATAAATGAAAGTTTCTAAAAGAGAATCAGAATGAAATACATCAGTAACTCACAAAATTAACTCATCAAAATTCTCAAAATTAAATGTGTTGAGAAAAAGGGAACAAAATTTAAGAGTGTGAATCTTCACGAGATATATCATTTTTTGAAATAGGCACACTTTGTATAAGATGTGATTCTTTGTCCTCATTGTCATGATAATTGTCATAAGTTACCTTCTTCTGATGAAAATTAAATGGTTGATCTAAACTAACAGAATTAGAAAATAGAAAGAAGAGGGTTTTGTAATTAAAGAATTATCATCCAGATGAGTAATAGATGCAGAATTTTTAGAACAAGGAAAATTATGCATGCTAGAATATAATGACAGCTAAAATGAATCATTTATAGAACTTGCCATATTATATTCCTGGTTTAAATAATTTCTTTCAAATATAATTACATGTTCTAAATTTTCTGAATTTTCCTTTAAAGAAGATAAACCAATATGTTCATTATCCAAGTCTTATTGTATATTAGATTTTATTGGAACTATTGATACATCACATATATCCTTAAAAATTGTTGTAATAACATTTTCAGATTCTATGGAATCATTTGTTTTAGAGCTGACAAAATGAAAATTACAATTTTCTAAGAATAAAGGTTGTGATTCAATTACAGGTTTGGGTTCCATAAAATCATTTAATGATTCAAGGCTAGTTAATGAGTTAGATGTGTCTTGTTCTTCATTAATTGATTTATTATTTTTAAGGTTAGAAGAAACAAGAGAAGTAAAATATTTAAATCTTCAATTAAAGGAAAATCATCTAAGTGAAATCTATAACAAAGCGACCAAAATCTATTATAAAAATCATCTAAAGATTCATTATCATACATGTAAAGATTGTCTAACTCTAAACACAAACTATCATAATTGTAATTATGATGTGCTTTTAGAAATACCAGGAAGAAATTCTTCCATGAATGAATTGACTTTGGAGGAAGCACCGATAACGATTTGCGGATTCGTCCTCTGAACGTAAGAGTGAAGAGACTGAAAATCTCATTATCAATGATTATATTAAAAGACTTACATCTATTAACAAAATCAGAAATATGATTTAATGTAGAAATATTTCTCTCACTGTCCTACTTTAACTTTGATAAGGACTCAATCTACTTCTTGGGCATGCCTCGTGTAGGCTTGGGTGAATTGAATGCATGACCAAATGTAGGAATGCATGTGGGAGCCATGATTAATCAAAAAATGATATAACAAAATTTAAACAAATAACTAATTCAAGGCCCTCCTTCTAGTGCCAAAATGTTGATGCTTCAAAATTCGTTGTACCCACATGGGAAAAACCACCGGGTCTGGACCTTAAAACACTCCTTTTTCCTTTGGGGTAGTGGCTTCGACTAATTAAATTAGGTCTAGTTACCTTTTCCAAATCACTATCAGCTTTAAATATGTCTTCAATTGCTAATAGCTACGAACATCAAATCAATTCTTCTAGTTGATCAAGCAATCAGAATGACCCTTAAGTTGTTTTTTGTGGAACAACCAAACCAATCTAAAGTTTTGTCTCAAAGAGAGAACTTCTAAGATAACACATGCATGATTTAACTAGTATGCAACTAATCTATCCTATCTTTATTGAAGGAAAGAAAAATCCTTCTCCCAATCAAGAGTTGATTTACTAAAAGAAGGCATTAAGGAATTGAAGTAAAAATGAAGGAATTAGATCAAGGAGATAGCTCTTGAGATATGTCTCCTTGTTGATCTAAATACTAACAATAAATCCCTTAGTAAATAGTTACATAAGTGTTTGATAAAAGTATATTCAATCCTTAAGTTATATGCATATAAAAAAACTATTTATTTCCCATGTTTACTTGTTATTTGAATGCAATATAAAATGGTTGTCTTTATTACATTGGTAATACAAAATTATCATTATACTAAAAGAAATTAAAACTTTTAAGTTAATAATTTTAATTAAATAATTAATTAAAAGGAATTGTTAAAGCATATATCACCATCCAAATAGAATAACAATTTGTTGTTTGATGTATTAAAAAATTACAACAATGGCATATTCAGAATTGAGATGATGTTGAACTGTGTTAATAATATACATATAACAGACAAATTGAAAGATGGAATGACTGCAAACTATACAAAATAGAACATTAAAACATTGATAAAAATACCTGATGTATCACACTCCTTTTGTAAAATACACAGTCCCAGTCCTTTTCCTTTATTCCAAAGCTTCCTAAAAGTACAAAAATGTGACTCTTTGAAGTCTTTTCAAACAAAAAAATAAGAACCTCGTTCCAATCATTTTATTAAGATGTGCTTTTGAAAATATAGAAATGTAATCTCGACTCAGATTTCTTCATAAAATTCAGGACCTAGTCTAGTCTATTAGGATAGACTTGGAGATACAAATATGCAATCCCCCAAGGCTTTCTTACTTATATTTTGGACGTCTTATTCGATCCATTAAATGGGTTTAAATAGAAATACATTTTTTTTTAAATAACAGGTTTGCACACAACGTTGAGGAAATTAATGGAATACCTCAAACCTTGAAGAAAAAAAAAAATATATTTTTCAAAGATAATCTTTTGAAATGCCATTTTGGCTTATTGACCTCGTATTTCAATTAAAAGTTCCTCGCATTTTCAGATTCTATGAAACTGATATGATTTTTTCTCTTCGCAACTTTCTTCTCTATGTTTATACCTAGAAAATGATAAACCATGGATAACAAATCATAAATCAGAACTATGTTTTCAAAAAAAAAAAAAACTAATGAAAACATATGGGCCATTTAATTAAATGACAATTGCTTATTAATTGGAAACAAGACTCAATTTATCGCAATCCCATACAAATGGGAAGTTATAATTAAAATCCAATGGGGGCATTTGAAATCAAATCACAATCGCATTAGAATCGGAAGCATCCCTATTGGAATCAAATAAAAATCACAGCGAAAGGGATCGAATCACAATCACAATCAATCTGGGAGCGGAAATGGAGTTAGGCCCATGAATCGCACGATTGCGATATCATAGTCACAGAAGGTCAGGGATAGGGCTGATCACAATCGGTTCTGTGGAGTGGCACAACACTTAATAGTGCCTCTTGAAATTTGCAATTGTGATGTATAGGGATGATGTGGTAGTGTCGTAGGATCTGGCGTCACTGCTGACTTAAGATCACAATCACATTTGGTATGGTCCGGGAGGCATGACCCTTGGAAACTTATTATTGTGTGGATGCGGGGGATTTAAGAACTGGAGTGTAGAATCTTATTGGGTTCATCTTATCGCAATCATAATCGACATGAGGCAAGAGGCATGACCCTTTGGTAACTTTGGATGCGATATTTTATATAGCGTTTTATAATCACGGTGTATCCAGCATATATCACATATCATAATTGGTGGTGAAAACATCAACAATGGTCTTTTGGGATTTGCGATAGCTGCTGTTGACTTAGCGGATTTGGACCTAGGTTCAGAGTTAAGTTTGCCAAACAAATCCTTACACTACTGGCCTTTTCAACATCAATCTGCGGAGCGCAGATTGAAGTCTCACCCGAAGCAGTATGGGGGGATGTTGTAACCAAGTTTCCACACCCAGATATTAGCGTGATGTCGTTTTATACCCTTAACCTGCCTTTGTGCAGATTGATAAGCCTTGGAGGCTTATCGATATAACTTCCTGTAACCACCCTCTAGACCTTCATGAAGTTCTACGATTGTCTTTCATGGACCCTAAACAGGTGAATCAACCACTTACACACCTCTGTGATCACTCCTAATTATGTTATTACCTAGAACAACTTAAGTGTTCGATATCTTTATCATGCAACAAGATATTCTTCATGTAAATAGTTATTAATACTTGCATTCATATGACAATATAAATCATGTAAAATTATGCATAAATACAATATTAATTCATAAACCCATTATTCATCATAACCTAATAGCGCATTCATTCATAACAGAAGTAAATAGACAAAACATAGATATTTCTAGAATAATCTCTTTATTGATACTTTAGTTATGCTTACAGACTCAACACTACCTTGTGCACTTAGCTGCAAGGGTCCGTGCACTCAGTTACGGACTCTACTCTAGGCCTCTACGCACATAGCTGCAGAGCCTCTCCTCTACTCTAAGACTCCTTCTCTCTACTCTTAATCATCCATTACATTCTTCTTCATCCTCCATTACCTTTCTTAGACTCTCTAATACTGTCCTTTTTATATAATCCCATGATCCATGGACCATGGGTAGGTCTTCTAAAGCAGACACAACTTACATAAAAGAAGGTTAAAACCATTTATGACACTTTACTATCTATGTGCTCTGTGACCAAAACTTGTGGAGATTTTACGCTTTTTACAATAAAAATTGGCCTTTTTGCCCCAAAACATGGGCTTTTGCCCCAAAATTGACCCTAGGGGACCTTGTCCCAATAGGCCCCCAATACAAATATCGTGACTCACCCCCGAGTCACTCTGCTGGCACAAAGATCTTACTGCGGAGATCTCCCAGCTCTACTTGTGCTACTGCTACCTCAATCGTGCTCTGCATGGCTACTTGTTTGATCTGCTCCACCAATTGCTCTATTGCAGGTCCCGTGTTGTCTTCCTTGATCTTTTGTTGTTTTCTTTGTAGGCTTGCCAACTTTTCCTCGATGGTGGCAGAGATAACATAGGCCTCATCCAACCAAGGCCCAATTTGGCCTTGAGGACCGCCTCTTTCCATTGCGCTACCTCCACCAGTTCGAGCAACTGTTTTACCTCATGCAGATTTCCCAATCATTTTGATATAGCGATGGTGCGTGTCCCCACTCTTGCTTCATCATACCATTTCTACAATTCACGGGCTTATGTGTTTAACCTCTGCATGCTAGGATCTTCTTTTAGCATCGTGACTACCTCCATAGATTTCTCGAACAACGCGGTGCAATCCACCACCACATGATGTCTCGACTAAGGTTTCTGTCTGACTCAAAATATTGATTGAACACGGGGCTTGCAAGCACATCCTCAAAGAACTCATGGTTCATGTGCAATAGACAACACAACTCAAAAATTCTCATAATACAAAGTGTTTCTTGCTGGATGGCCACATGTATTTTATAGGCTAATTTGAATTCAAATTTGATCATTCCCCCCCAAAATTTGTCGATAAATGCGAGATTGGAGACATATTTCCAAATATTTCACTCTTAAATTCACCATTAAATGCCTTAAATTCTGCCCTCTCGCTCCTTTTAACTGTCTCCTAGCAGTCAAAGCATGAACTATGATGGTAACAGTCACTTTTTGGCTACGCTGCACAGTCTTCACCCATATAGTGCAACTCCCTTCACAACTCTTCTGGTATTGTGACACCCTTCTATCTTGCGCAGACCCCTTATCATGCACCTCTACGACCTAGGCAGTGTATTTTATAGTCACGTGCCTCCTTGCAGCTGCCTGGAGTGCTAAGATTGTGCTATCGTCACGTAGTCAGTGGGCCAGATACCCATTGTATGGCTTCACTTGGCTACCATTTACCTTTCCTAGAAATGGATCTCCATTCAATTTCACACTCTGAACTACTCCACCATCGGTAATCTCTTTGATAACATATGGCCCCAACCAATCCATATGAAATTTTCCTGGAAACTTATCAAACTTGTTGTCATATAATAAAACTAAATCATTTACCTTGAAGGTGTGTAGTTTGATGTGCTGATCGTGCCATGCCTTTCCATGCTCCTTCTGGACTTGCTGATGGAATCCAGCCAAAAATATATTTTCCTCAAGCTCTGTCATCTCAGTGAGCCTCTCTTCTAATGCTCCGCGATCTGCCATTCCTGTGAACACTGCTATGCGTAGACTAGGCACAATGTACTCCATAGGCATCATAGCCTCTACGCCATAGACCAGCCTAAGTGGTTTCTGACCAGTAAGCTTCTTATAGGTAGCTCTATAAGCCCATAATACTGCTGGTACGCACACATCCCAATCATTCCTCTCTGCATTGTAAACCTTTGTCAATGCATTCTCCAGTATCTTATTAAATGCTTCAACCATCCCATTGGCTTGTGGATAATATGGCATACTCTTTTGGTGATAAACCTGGAACTCGTCTATCAACACGTTGATTGTTTCATTGAGGAAGTGTGTATCGTGATCACTCATCAAAATCTTCAAGCAACTGAACTTGGTCAACACATATTCAAGTAAGAACTTCATTGTGATTTCCCCTATATAGTCCTTTACAGGCTGTGCCTCCACCCATATGGTCAAATACTCAGTCGCGGTGATGGTATACCATGCACCCGTCTTCTTTCTTAGAGGTTGAATCGGTCCTAGAAAATCAATTGCCCATTTCTCAAATGGCTGCAAGGATATTTGCGGATTAAAAGGAAACTCATCCCTCCATGATGGTCTGCCGGTTCTCTAACATGCATCGCACGCCCTACAATATGCTTTGGAATCCTTATGTAGCATTGACCACCACAACCTAGTGCCTCTTGTAGCTCCCCCATGAGCTTCAAGGAGGATACTGGTCTGTTCAAAATTAGGCACATAGCGTCACAGTGTCTCATCTAATCCCATCTTGTACAAATGGCCTGCAATAATAGAGAAGTCTATCACGCACACCACTAATTCCTTCTTTTGTTGACTAGTGTATCCCTCTAGATCTATTCCTATAGTCAGGAAGTGTATAGTATCTACAAAGTGATTGTCTGCTACGCACACTGCAAAGAGCTGCACGTCAAGCAATCCCTCCTCTAAATTGGTAGGCTCTTCTCCTGTTTCAATGTGTGACAGATGATATGGCCCTACATTCAATTGCCTTGGCTTCACAATTACTTCGAAATCATACTCCTGAAATAATAGCAACCATCTGCATATTTCCCCCCCAACATAGGCTTGTTGACTAGGTACTTTGATGCAAAATGTTCTATATACATCTTAAAGTGTTTGCATAGCAGGTAATGCCTGAACTTTTGGAGTGCATACACCATAGCCAAACCTTCATGCTTTGTTGTTGAGTAATTCTTTTTAGCCTTAGACAACTTCCAGCTTGCAAACGCTATTGGGTGATCCAATTCCCCTTCAGCGACATGTGTCAGTACTGCTCCCAACATGATACATGACGCATCCACATGCACATGAAATTCCTTCTTCTAATTCGGGAAGAATAGGATTGGCGTGATGACCATTTTCTCCTTTAATACATTCAGACTCCATTGACATTCTTCATCCCAACAGAATGTAGTGTCCTTCTTTAGTATCCTTTCCATTGGCATGGTAATCTGGGCATAGCTCTTGATGAACTTTCGATAGTATCCAGTATGACCCAGTGTTGCGTGCATCTATTTAATACTCCTTGGCGCCTCTAAATTGATTATAACCACGATCTTAGCAGGTTCCACCATTAATCCTTGTTTTCACACTACATGACCCAGAAATGTTCCGAATGGAACACAAAATAAACACTTATTCAAGCTTAGCACGATCTGATACCTTCGACATGTATCCAAAATCAAGCACAAATTAGCTACATGGCGTTTTACCAGTCCAAACACCGTCCACTTATCAAAGTATACCTCCAAAAACTTCTGAATGAATTCTTTGAACATCGCAATGACTACACGTGAAAAGATTGTCGGCACATTATTAAGTCCAAAAGGCATTACCATGTACTGGAAGTATCCCCACTTAGTTGCGAAGGTAGTCTTACTTCTGTCTTCCGACGTGATCTTAATTTGATGGTACCCAGAAAAACCATCAGTAAATGAATATACCTCCTGCCCTCCAAAATTATCCAATACTTCATCTGTGAACGGAGTTGGAAAAGGATCATGAAAACAAGCATCATTAAGCTTCTTGAGATCTATGAAAATCCTTATCTCATCCTTCTACTTCTTTTCCTGAACTACCATTGGACTCACCCAATCAAATTCCTCCACTGTTTCAGTGATACCTGCTACAAGCATCTTGTCCAACTCTAAGTAGACCTTTTCCTTCTACTTGGAATTAAGGCGATATGGCGTCCGCATAACAGGCTTCGCGTTTGGTTTCAAAGTTATTTTCATCACTCCCAAATCCTGATTCAGCGACCTTATCCACTGTGGCATCATTCCAGTAGTCCCCTCTCTTCACAAACTTTGGCTTCGCATTTGTGCAAATGTTCACCTGTCTAGTTTTCAGTGGCGTGGTGATATCTAGATTCTCTATCTATGGTCCCTCAACTTTGTCGTGGCCTTCTGCCTATGGGATATTAATGTTCCTTGGATCCTTGTCTTCTTCTTCAACAGTCACATTGTAGCACTCCATCCCATGGCTTAGATGGGCAGTCTAATATGGTTGAATCAAATCCAAGAGATCCTGCAGTATTCTGAAGATCGTTGCCTTGAGCTCCTGCAATGCCTCATCAATACATTCAAATCCATCCTCAAAACTGTATGTCATCTAGAATCCCTATCTCAAAATGTCCTACTCGTCAGTACCATGGTGGGGCTTTGTTTCCAAGTACCAATTCATTGGTATTACATCTAAAGTATGACAAAATAAATGCACCCTACTCAGGCTATGGCTCCACTCCATAAACCTCAGTCCATTTTGTTAAATGATCATGCAGATCATTCCTTCCATTGTATTTCTCTGTTAACCAAAATTTTGGGAGACCAAACCACAATATCATCATTTTTATGTACTCGCACCACCCATCAAAACTGCCCTTGTGCGTACCCCACCATCTTGTGGGCATAGCATGCAGTGCCAAATCCAAGGCTTGGAAGTGATGCTTCTCAGGTACTTCCCTTTCAAATGTATCCAAAAATTTATCTACGTCAGTTAAACCATAATAATATGGAAAACTTCTTACCTACTACGATACACAGCACGGCGATTTAGTCATCATGTTACAATGCAATGTAGATACTTCATGCAACCTATTCTGCTAGTGTTCCATCTCCTCATTGGAATCTGATGTATAGGAACTTTTGCGGTCCCATGTAATGCATCCATCTACTGTCGGATTCACCCAATTTTGGTCTCACATTGTTATCTTATAGTTCTGGTCCAAATCATCATCACTTTCATAATCGCGGACCAATTTAGTATAGCGTGATCCTTCTGCAGGGTCCAAAGCTACTACTATGTAGAGTCATTTCCTCTCAAATGACACCATTCACTTTTTCAATTTGATCATGCCATTCATGTCAATAGCCTAATCGATCCCAAGGAGTGCGAGGTATGGATTTTTTTCATTGACAATCTCTATCACTTTGAAAGTAGCCAACATGCTTGTGCCTTAAATATCTACTATTACTCCCTGCAACCTTCCCATGGGGATAATCTTCTGTTGATTTTCCATCCTCAACTGAATTGGAGACCACTGCATTGCAGGTCTCCCCATTCTTTCCCACGTTTGTTTAGGCAATACGTTTGCATCTGACCCCAAATCTAGAATAACTTGATCCATTTCATATTCCCCTATTTGCACAATGAGCCTCATCTCATTCCATGTTCTTGCCTTATGCTTACCAATTTTCCTGACTACGCACGGTCCATCAAGAGAATTTTCCTTACTAACACATTTATTTATCAATTCCTGTAATCCTTTCACGGCCTTGATGTCATGTAGTAGCTTCATATAGGTCTCCAAGAATGTAGTAAGCATGGATGGGTCCATTTCTTCATACTTCTTACCCTGACTTCTTGAGGTAGAAGCCTCAGCAAAGCTTTTCTTCACTTCCATGAAGGTTTATTTTGCACACTCCAAATCAAACCCAACCTCCTTTTCTGGAGCTTTGCGGACCCATTCACTCTCTTCAGGCTATTTTACCTTATCCTCTCTAGTTGTCATTCCACTTCATAGCATGATATTCACATTAGGATTCTCTTCGCAAGGTTCAGCCCTCATCATCTGCAGGTTCTGTGTAGGCTACTGAGGCTGCATCCTCTTTTCCTGCATCTTAGATATTAATACAGGGTAGTCTTTTGTCTCGTGGTCAAACTGAGTACAGTATCGGCATGATAGGCACATCGGGTTTGTACATTCCTGTGTGTAGTGTCCTGGAACTCCACAATTGTAGCAAATAACTTGTCCCCAACCTCTCGCAGGTCCTCCTCCTCGACCTCGTCCACGCCCCTGATATCCTCTGCATGCTCCCCCATTGCCTTAATCTAAAGGCCAATTGTCTATTTGCATTCGATACGTGGGCATCCTTCCATCATCAAACCATATCTATAGCAGTTGCGCTCATCATGACCCACCGATTTGTAGAAGTTGCAAAAGATTTGTTGTGGTGTCTACACATATTTCTGCAACAAGTGGCAATTGTTTGTCACATGTTTTCTAGCTACCTTACAAATAGCACACCACAGTGCGGGCCCTGTACTTGGCCCTGCTTGAGTTTCCAACCTCAAGGGAATCAACCCTCCTCTTGCAACATAATTCGCGAAGACAAGGCATTTATCTTTATCATGCCCCTAGCTCTTACATTTTAGGCACCAAACTTCTTTGCGCACCTCTGGTTGAGCCGCTCTATCCTTCTTCAGACTTTGAAACTCTAGGAAAAGATTCAGCAACTCTGCGTGAATTCGCTGAACTCCTAAAGCATCTGGAATTGGTGTCTCATGCAACCTCATTGAAATTTCAAGGGCTTCTACCTAGGTCCCAATCTTTTGCTGTGATAAGGCGACCCTTAGGTGAGGCAAGAGCGAAGCTACAAACCATTCGCAGTGCTGCCCATCCATAAGATTCATGTTAGCTTTGTGGATTTGGCATTTCAATCTTTGATCCAGCTCCTAGGGTGTTTCACTAAGCCTCATCATGATTTCCTTGAATCCAATGATTGATTGTGCTTCCAACTTGGGCCTACTGAATTCCTTATTTAGCATAGTCTGAATTTCTACCAATGTAGTGGTCAGGTTATCGATGCAATACTTAATGTACCACGTTAGTGTGTTATCCTATAAAGAAGTAACCAACGTTACTTTCTTCATTTGATCATATGTAATATTTTGGGTTATCCATGCAGCCTTCGCAACGAACCAAAAATGGTTCGGGTCCTCACTTCCCAAGCCCTTGAAAATAGGCAACTTCACTGCATTCACCATATTGAACAGTGGCGAAGGTGGTGGTAGTGTGGGCAAAGGTGTATACCGTGGAGGTGAAGATGGAGGTGGTGTGGGCAGATGGATTATTTGCAGGAACCCTTATCGTATTAATTGGACAATGCTCTACGGTGAAGCCTATGTTTTTCCTTTGTTGTCGCTCAGAGGAGGCTCAATCAATGGGTTATATTCAGGTCCTGTTCTTCATCTATCCCTGAATATTTTTCCACTTTGTGTAGCTCCAAACATCAATGTAATGGCATAACCTGATTTTCACACAAGATCATTTTAATCCAAGTATTCAAAGATCTTAAATACTTACCATACGGTCCCTTGAAGACCCACCATATTCCAAAAATTGATATGAGGAAGTTTGATGGCAAGGATCTCACAACATGGATATTATAGATGGAGCAATTTTTTGATCTCAATAATGTGCAAAACACACAAAAGGTACGTATTACAACTTTATATTTGGAACCAAATCAGATTGTATGGTATCAATGGCTTTGCTCTCGTAAACAAATTATCACTTGGGAAATTTTTACGGAAGAATTGACAACACATTATGAGGATACAAAAAACAACACTTTTTTTAGCCAATTGATAAGTCTCA
>APFE030591228.1:29160-39969 GCA_000404065.3 Pinus taeda
ATACTCCATGCACTTAAGAAATGGCGACCCTACCTAATGGGAAGACACTTCAAGGTAAAAATGGATCATGATAGCCTTAAACACTTTTTAGAACAAAGATTATCCTCTAAAGAACAACAAAAGTGGGTCACAAAGATGTTGGGTTATGACTTTGAAATCATCTACACAAATGGGAAGCAAAATGTGGTGGCAGATGCACTCTCAAGAAAGGATGAGGATGTGGAAGCATTGTTGTGCGCCATTTCTATTATCCAACCAGATTGGATAAATGAAGCAAGGGAGGAATGGAAGAATGATGAAGAAGTGTGGACACTTATTTGAAAGTTACAACAAGATTCCAGTACATCTGATATATTTAGCTGGAAAATGATTCGTTATGGTAGAAAGATCGCTTATACCTCTGTAAGAATTCGCAACTCAAACAAAATATTCTTATAGAATTGCACACTTCTCCCTTAGGAGGGCACTCAGGATTTTCAAAATCTTACCACAAGGTTAAGAAGGAATTTTTTTGGGATGGCCTTAAATTGGATATTCATAAGTTTGTGGTGGAATGTTTGGTTTGCCAACAAAATAAAGTGGAAACAATTAAGACCCCGGGTCTATTACAACCTTTATCCATTCCAAGCCAACATTGGGAGGAGGTTTCAATGGATTTTATCACAGGTTTACCCAAGTCTGAGGGAAAGAGTGTCATCATGGTGGTAGTTGACAGACTTACCAAGTATGCACACTTTTGTCATTATCACATCCATTTAGATCCAGTACAGTTTCTACTGCATTTATGGAAACAATTCAAAAGCTACATGGAAATCCAAAGATTATTGTAAGTGACAGAGATCCCATTTTCACTTTTTTTGGACAGAATTATTTTCTTGTCTTGGTACTCAGTTAGCTCATAGCTCATCTTATCATCCTAAATCTGATGGGCAAACTGAGATAGTAAACAAATGTTTCGAAGGATATCTTCGTTGCTTTGTATCTGGCAAACATACACAATGGGTCAAATGGTTGCCTCTAGCTGAATGGTGGTATAACACTTCCTTCCATACAGTAACAAAAATGACCTCATTTATGGCACTTTATGGATATCAACCACTATCCATCACATCATATTTAAGAGAAAATTCTAAGGTTCAAGGAGTGGAACATCACATCAAACATCAACAACAGTTCCTCCAACTCTTAAATGATAACCTCATGTTGGCACAGAATAGAATGAAACAACAGGCAGATCAACATCGCAGTGAAAGAAGTTTTGATGTAGGTGATTGGGTATTCCTACAGCTACAACCATATAAACAAAGGTCCCTCAAGCAAGCAAAGAAGGATGCTAAATTATCACCAAAGTATTATGGTCTGTACAAGGTGTTGCAAAAAATTGGTACTATGGAATACAAATTGGAGCTTCCTGCAGTGTCTCGAGTGCACCCAGTTTTCCATGTTTCATGTTTAAAGAAAGTTATAGGCGACAAGCTCCCAGTTCAAACAATATTGCCAGAACTTGACGAGGAAGGAAAAATTATATTGGAACCAGAAGCAGCCACAGAAAAAAGAACTCTATAGTCATGAAATCGATAAATTTCAGAGTATCTCATCAAGTGGAAGAACTTATCTGCTGAATATTCCACATGGGAGGATGAGAATTTTATACACAAGCATCCAGAACTACTCAATCTTTGAGGACAACACTTTTTTGAAGGAGAGGGGCATGTTAGGTCCCTATAATACTAGTGATTACCCCATTACTAATGTAGTTGTATCCCTTATTAATATTGTTGAGCCCCTATTGTCCCCATATTTTTATTATTGTGCCCCATAGAATCCCTCTATTGTTATTTTTGTGGCTTTATATTATTATTGTTAGGTCGGCTGAGTTGTATTGTGACTCCATAGACTCCTATATATAGAAAGGCGGTTTTTTCATTTGAATCATCGAAGAATTTTTCATTTGTGTAATGTAAAGGAGGTTTCCCCCTCGAAGACGCTGAATTTTAAGGCATTGATCTCTCTTTTCTATCTTTTTGTGAGCTGGTTTCATAAAAATTATTGTAATGCATTTTGGCCATACATTTCTCTTCTAAACTCATGCATTAGGAGGCATCTATTATAACCCTATTTTCCATTTTGTTATAGTGAGAGAAACTGAAGTTCAACTTACCTCAATTTTTGTCTAGAATGCATCCCCTTTTCACCTTTTCTTTTACTTATGTGAGATTTATCCCATGTTAAAAAGGTGAAATTACATAATTGAGTTATTTCTCATAATTTATTTGCCAAAATATTATAATTACAAGATAATAAATATTTCATAATTGAGATAATTGAGAAAAAAAATCATAATTGTGAAAAAGGTTTCTAGATTTTTCCATTCCCAAGGGGATCAACTTGACCCACTTGTGTATGAGTTGACTAGGGGTTTTTTATTGTATAATTTTCCTAACTTTTCAAGCCCTTAGGTGTCTAGATACATTCTCCCAAAGGATAGAATGATCCTATATAATCTCACCAAGAGGAAAGGGGGATAAATCTAGGATCCAAACTATAGCATGAAAGATTTGTTGTATTGGGAGAGGAGACCATGCTACAAGCTTGAGAAGAGCATATCTTTTGATGGAAGGCATCAATTTGTTTTAATTTCATTTTGGATTAATATATACATATTCCTTTTCTATATCCATGTTTTTAATATGTTTTATGCTTGCATATGTTGGTTTTAAGTTGATATGCCCTCTGCGGAAAGGCCATTGTTTGCCCATTTGGTGGTGTTGTGTGTAGGGTCTTATTTTATTGCAGGTGGAACACTATCTTCAAGTGTAAGTTTTCTTTCTCTTCACTGGACCCAAGAGACTTCACTGATCTATGAGGATACCATGTTTCAACTTTTGATCTCCATATTATCATGTGCAAGTGTTTAATGTATTTGTTGTATAACAAAGGATTAGGGGTTCAATATTTGATTTTTTTCATGATCATGCACAAATATGGGTATATCATTCTATGATCTACTTGGTTAAAAGTAGTTATATTTATCTCGTGAAATTTTCCCCTAACAACCATGTTCCATAGGTATCGACCAAAATTATGGTTGAGCTACCATGTGTTAGGATTACTGACCATAATTATGGTAAGAATGCAGCATGTGTTAGAGGTACTGACCAGAATGATGGTAGACAATTAATGTTGATGATACATCGTGATTCAAATATGTTTAAACAAAATTATGGTAGTTTAATGATGTTGATACTATTAAAGATATGTGATAACCTTTTCTTAGATAAATTTATTCATTAGAAGAAAAATTTTCTAGTCATTATGAATAGCTCCCTAGCTAAGAGGGAGTGTTGAATTTTGTAGTTATGGTCAAGGGTCATAATGTATATTTTAAACCTTGTAATGTATAAATAATCTGTAAAACATATTTTTCATTTAATTTTGATGCTTTAGCCCTTGAAATATTTTTTATAAGACATTTTCTTCATGTCATATTTACAAGAGAAAAAATCAAAATTTTAAATTTGAATTTTTGGCTCCAAAATAGTCAATTCGGACCAATGAAGATACAAACGCATTCATGATTATAGAACACTATATAGATTAATCTGACCTCCTCCAAAAAGGCACCATTCAAACCTCACACAAGAAATAATTTTTGGTCATTTGAACGAAGGACGCAGATCTCTCTCTCTCTCTCTCTCTCTCTCTCTCTCTCTCTCACTCACTCACACACACACACACACACGCACACACACATGTGCTTTTTGGGCAGTAGTTTTTAGGGAGGCCAAAATTCTGCACAATTTTAGGGTTGAGTTGTAGGGCCAAGGCTGTAGGGTTGAAGTTGTAGATTCGAGTTGCATGTTATGCAACCAAATCACAAAACAAAAAAATATATAGATCAACGACTTGAAAATAAGCCTCTTCGAGGGAGATACCTTCTTTTACATCACATAAATGAATAATTGTTGGATGATTCAAATGACAATACCTCCTTAATATATATAGGAGTCTAAGGGGTCACAATATAATTAGGGCCTACATAACAATATTAATGTAAGGGCACAACAATAAGAATATGGGGGCTACACTAGTATTATAGTGAACTAACATGCCCCTATCCTTAAAAAAAGTGGTGTCCTCAACGCTTGAGTAGTTTTGGATGCTTTTGAATAAAATACTCATCCTCCCAAATGGAGTTTTCAACAGGTAAGTTCTTCCACTTAATGAGATTCTCTGGAATTGATCTATTTTATAACTATTGAATTATTGTTTTTGTGATTGTTTTAGGCTCCAATATGATTTTTCCTTCCTCCTCAATTTTTGGCAATGTAGTTTGAATTGGGGGCTTGTCACCTATAACCTTCTTTAAGCATGAAATTTGGAAAAATGGGTATACTCACAAAGATGCAGCCATCTCCAATTTATATGCCATAGTACCAATCTAATTTTGCAACACCTTATAAGGGTCATAGTACTTGGGTGATAATTTATTATCCTTCTTAGCTTGCTTGAGGGACATTTTTAATATCGTTGTAGTCGTAAAAATGCCAAATCACCCACATAAAAAAAAAGTCACTGCAATGTTGATTTGCAAGTTGTTGCATTTGATTATGTGCCAGAGTCAAGTTATCCCCTAAGAGTTGGAGAAATTCTTCTTGATGCTCAATGTGATCTTCCACTGCTTGGACCTTTGAATTGTCTCTTAAATATGATGTGATGGACGATGGATTATATCCATAAAGTGCCATAAATGGGGTCAATTTTGTTGTGGTATGGAAGGAATTGTTATACCACCATTATTCTAGGGGTAACAACTTGATCCATTTTGTTTTTTTATTAGATACAAAGCAATGAAGATCTCCTTCCAAACATTTGCTCACTATCTCATTTTTCCCATAATATTGAGGATGATAAGATGAACTATGAGCCAATTGAGTATAAATAGAAGAAAATAATTTTGTCCAAAAAAATACAGTAAAAATGGGACATCTATTACTTAGAATAATCTTTGGGTTCTAATTTAGCTTTTGAGTTGTTTCCACACATGCAATAGCCACTGTGCTAGCTTTGAAAGGACGAGATAGTGCACAAAAGTGTACATACTTGGTAATTCTATCAATTACCACCATGATGACACATTTTCCTTTAGACTTGGGAAACTTGTGATAAAATCCATTGGTACCTCTTCCCAACACTAACTTGGAATGGCTAATGGTTGTGAAAGACCTGGGTCTTAATTATCTCAACTTTATTTTGTTGGCAAACTAAACACAAACTTCTGAATATCATATTTAAGGCCATCCCCAAAAAATTCCTTCCTGGCCCCACGGTAAGTTTTTAAAAATTCCAAAAGAACCTTTTGTTTAAGTTTGGATTTTCTACATAGATGTAAGTGTCCTTTGTACCGAAGTGAATCACTTTTTCCAAATAAATGAATTAGATGCACTAGGATCTTGTTGCAACTTTTGAATGAGATTCCACACTTCTTCATCATTCTTCCATTCCTCCCTTGATTCAATTATCAAATGAGGTTGGATAATAGAAATGGCATAGATCAATGCTTCCACACCCTCATCCCTTCTTGAGAGTGCATATGCAATGACATTTTTCTTCCCTTTTTTGTATATGGTTTCAAATTCATAACCCAACATATTTGTAATCCATTTTTCTATTCTTCTGAATATAATATTTGTTCCAAGAAGTATTTAAGACTATCATGATCTATTTTTACCTTGAAGTGTTTTTCCATTAGGTAAGGGCACCATTTCTTCAATGCATGTAGAATCTACAATATTTCCTTCTCATAAATAGGTTTTCATAAATTCTTTCCATTGATTGGATGACTTTAAAAATAAATGGGTCTTCCTTCTTGCATTAAAAAAACACCAATATTTTTTCTTGAGGCATCACATTCCACAATAAAGGTTTTTCTGAAGTCTAGTGTAGCCAATACTAGATCTCTACACATTTCCTCTTTAAGATGTTCAGGAATTAGTTGCTTCCAGAGTCCAAAAAAATGCATCTTTATTCAGTAATTTCGTTATAGGTGTTGCTATCTTCCTATAATTCTTAACAAAACTTCAATAATACCTTGTCAACCTAAGAGATCCTCGAATATGCCTTAATTTTGTGAGGATTTTCCATTCCTTGATGGCTTTAATTTTCTTAGGGGTTACCTTAACACCCTCATGGGATACAATATGACCCAAATATTCCACTTCATATACCCCAAGACACATTTGGAGAGTTTTGCATATAATTGTTTATCCTCAAAAGTTTGAGCACCCTGTCAACATGTTGAACATGATCTTTCCAAGACTTGTAGATTAGTATATCATCAAAAAATAATAACACAAATTTTCTAAGGAAGGGTTTGAAAGTGGAATTCATCAAATCTTGAAATGTGGAAGGTGCATTAGTAAGGCCAAAAGACATCACCAAGAATTCATAATGACCTTCATGAATTCTAAATGTTATTTTCAGAATGTCTTTTGTCTTCATTCTAATTGGATGATATCCTAAACGAAGATCTAGCTTGGTGAAGTAAATGCCTCCATGTAGTTCATCCAAAAATTCATCAATGACAGGAATGGGAAACTTATCCTTAATAGTGATCTTATTGCACTCTCAATAAGCTAGACACATATGGCATAATCCATCCTTCTTATGTACCAATACTACTAGAGAAGAGAAAGAACTTTGGCTAGGTTGTATTATATCTACCTCTAGAATTTATGTAACCATATGCTCAATTTCACTCTTTTGGGCACAGGGATATTTGTAAGGTCTAATATTTGGAGCAACACTTCTTGGAATCAATTGAATAGTATGACCATGATTGCGAATAGGTGGGAGACCTTTGGGAGTCTCAAATACCTTGGAATGATTGTCAAGGACTCTTTGGAGATCTAGAGAAATGAATGACTTACATGTTTGAATAACTAGTGAACATAATTGTGAAATTACCCCTCGGTGTTCCTTATTCAAAATATTTGTCATGCTATTAGAGCTAATTATATTCCCAAGTTACAATGTGATACCCCTTAATTCAATTTACTTTCCTTCCAGAAAAAATTTAAGAAAAAATCTTGAAAATTAAAAATTATCATCCCAAAATATTGCAAGCATTGGACTCTTGATACAACATTTGCACCATCAATTGGAATGGAAAGAATTGGAATATTCAATACATATTCCCCCCATGGTTAGATTGATATTATGGAACTTCCTTGAGAAATTTATAGTTCCTCCATTTGTAACGATCTCTTGACACTATTTTGCTAGATATAGAAAGAAATTCAAACCCTTTACTATCTTACAATGAATAAAATTATGAGTACTACCTAAATCAATCAGCACTATTACCTTTTTCGTCTTGATATATCCTTCTATATTGAGAGTTTGAGGAGTGGTGATTCTCGACAATGCTTTACAAGGTATGGCCAAATTAATTTCTTCAGCCCCTAGCATTGGTTCCTAGTGTATATATTCTTCTTTTGATGTTTCTTCTTCATTTTCTTCCTCCTCTTCGTAATCTATGTAAAATAATTTCTTCTCAACACACTTATGACCTTTAGTGTATTTTATATCACAACTGTAGCAAATACCCTTTTCTCTTTTTTCCTCCAGTTTTGTTGGTGTCAACCTTATAGATTATGGGATGCTAGGAGAAACAACACTTCCATATATATAGTTGTGAGTGGTACCTCATTGTTGCCATAATTTTTCTTTCAACTTTTCTTTCCACTCTAAATGCATTCTCCAATGACTTAGGCTCCCAAAGGTGAACCTCATGATGGATGTCATCCTTTAAAGTCCCTATGAAGACATCAACCAAATACTCTTTTGGAATATCAACTACCTTGACATTCAATCTTTATAAGTCCTCAATTTTCTCCCCGACTGAACCCTTTTGTTTGAGATTTCTCATTTGTCTAAAGAAGGTATTTCTTTTTGTATCCTCATAATGTGCTATTAATTCCTCCATAAAAAAATTTCCAAGTTACAAGTTCTTTATGAGAACAAATCCATTGATACCATATAAATTGATTGGGTTCTAAATACAAAGATTCAATGTGTACCTTATGTGTGCGTGTTGCACATCACGTAGATCAAATAATTCTTGCATTTGTAGTATCCATGTTACTATATCCTCGCCATAAAACTTCCTCATATCTCTCTTTGGAATATGGTTAGTCTTCATCCCAAAGTTGGAGTCTCTAAAATCATGATTCACATTCATTTTGTTTTCATCATGAGATTCATGGTATATCTTATCACCATTAAGAAGTTTTTATTGTAGAAACTTTGTAAAACCTTCCTTAAAAAATTCCATGTCCACTTTTAAATTGTCCATGTCCCATTTTTTTCTTGCTTCTAAACCATCCATCTTAACATTCAATTCATTTTTGCTTTCTCTTTGTTAGATTCAAAATTGCTACACTTGTTATTGTTATTTTGATATATCATGTTGTCTTTGTTTTTCTTCATGCATCATAGTAGAGATTTCTGAGGGCTTAAATGGTGTAGCATTTTTTTTGGAGCCATTTTGAAACAATTAATGATAACTATGCTTCACTATTCCCTTTGAATCACTTCAAATTGATTTTAGAGATTGATTTTGAGCTTCTTGACAAGCCTGACCTTGCAGTTGTTGTATCTCTATGATTTAGGCCTCTCAAGGTCTGAAATTTTATTATGTGGTATCCCTCTATGTCTTCTTTCCAACCCCACCAGTTAGGATGATATTGGATTCTTCAAATAAATTTATTCCAATTATCCCACAATGACCTGATTATGGATTGGTTTAGTAGATCGAACTTGTGCATGATTCCATGTTTCAAATTTTAAACTTAGGCAATGAAATTGATAAATGAAAAACTAAATTTTGTTTAATTTCAATCACTTTTTACCAAATTTAAATCTAACATGCAAAGTGAAATTTATGATAATTTTCCCCAGAACACCTATTTGAGACTAAATTCTGGAGCATGTATATTCCCTAACTTCCTTCAGCCATAACTATTAAAATATAGAAAACAAAGGTATGAAATTTTACATGTGTTGGGTTGTGTTGTATTATTTCCACGACTAGCCCACGTAGTTAACCAGGGGGTTAAAGGCGGGGGGGGTATGGAGCCCCTGGTTCGTTGCAATGATTGCATGATGGGAGGGTCACAGGGGGTTTGAGGGGTGCAAGTAACCCCACTCTATGGGGTCTGGGGTAGCACCACAGAAAATTTTGGTTTTGGAACCTATGTTAGGTTGGGCAGACCCACCTATGGTTTTGTGCATGATTTTCGCACATGTTTTTAGATGCGATGGTTTTCGGTCCATGATTTTGGATGCGATGGTTTTCAATCCATGGTATTGCATGCTTTGGCATGTATAAATATGTATTATAACATTGAAAGGAACATAATGAAAAATCAAGCTAGTAGTCCCGGTTTTGGGATCTATGGGAAAAACTCTGTGTATATGTGTTTTATGTGTTATGCTCTCGCATTGTTTATTTTATGTGTTTTAGAATTCGTATGCAGGTAATTTCTGTATGGGGTTATAACCTACATTTGGTATCAGAGCTGTTTTGGCTTCAAGGGGACGCCTTTGTTGCTGAGGGGTTTCGCTCAGGCCTATGGTAGACCCTATTCAATGGGAGATCTGCGAGATCGATTTTGGTGGTGAAAGAAGATGGTGAGCAGTGGAAAGATAGAGATCGAGAAATTTAATGGTCAGAGTTTTGAGTTGTGGAAACTCAAGATGGAGGATCTGTTGGTGGATAAATATCAGTGGATCATAGTAGATCTGTGTACTAAACCAACGCGAGTGTCTGATGAAGAATGGAAGAAGTTGGATCAGAAGGCAAAGAGAAAAATATGATTGTGTGTCTCAAATTCAATATTGCTGAATGTATCAGGGAAAGCTATGGAAAAGGCTTTGTGGGATAGGTTAGGGACTTTGTACCAATCTAAGTCTCTGGTGAGTAAATTGTTCCTGCGGAAAAAGTTGTATAACCTAAGGATGAAAGATGGAGACTCGGTGACCGAGCATATGAACGCATTTAATACTGTGGTAAGTCAGTTAGCATCTATTGATATTAAAATTTCATATGAATATAAGTGCATTAGTTTGTTGTGTTCTCTACCAGATTCGTGGCACAGTCTGGTTATTGCAATAGGTAGCAATGCAACTTCCTTATAGTTTGATGAAACAGTCTCATCCTTGTTGATGGAGGAGATGAGACAGAAAAATATGGAGAGCCAGAATGGTGATGCCTTGTCTATACGAGGATGGTCCCAAAACAGAAACAAAAATAAGTCATCGAGTGGGAGATCTAAATCTATAGGAAGATCTAAATCTCCAGGGAAACCTGTAAAGGTGGTGTGCTAGAAATGTGGAAAGGAAGGACTTCAGAAGGGAGTGTAAATCTAAAGCTCTTGATAAAGGAAAGGGATCTGATGATGCTCCTTCTGCAGAGGCGACAACCACCTCAGATGAAGGTGGGGATGTGACTTGGCTTCTTCAAGTACACATGTAGATCATGAGGCATGGTTGATTGACTCAGGTGCATCCTTTCACTTCACTCCCCATAGAGAGTGGTTCTACGAGTATGAGAAATACGATGGTGGTGATGTCTTCATAAGAGATGATAGGAAGGCTAGAATCATTGGTCGTGGAAAAGTAAAGATGAAGTTGCAAGGTGGAAGGGTTAGAACCCTTCCGGGTGTTCTGCATATTCCTGCGTTGGCCAGAAATATGATTTCTGTAAGCAAGTTGGATGATGCAGGTGTAAAGACAGTGTTCAAGAAG
>APFE030591241.1:2161-18387 GCA_000404065.3 Pinus taeda
ACTAAGTTGGACTCATCCGAAGGATGAGCTTATAATCAAGCATATGTTATCCTCCTCAAGCTTGTAAAAAATAAAGAGGTACTTGCCAAAAATGGTGGGGGAAAAGAGAGAAGAATGAGCCTATTTGTTATCCTTTTGTCTCATAAAAACCTTATTACCACTCTTGAACACGACACTTTTTCATTCACCTGGGTTGGGAAATCGTTTGCCTCATAGTTGATCAGACCACATTGAAATTCTTCAGCCGGGTTCCGGGTATTAACTTTGAGTCATTCGTCACTAAGCCATCTGTTGTGTCGTTATGTGTTCAAGAGGTCTGCAAACAAAACATTCAACTGCAAAATACCTATCATCCATTTTTATCAGCCTTGAGTCAGTCCTTACAGCAAAATTTCTTCAACTTGAATTATGATTTTGTGTTGTGGGCTTGCCTGCGACGAGTCCCTTTCTATCGACATCAGCACATTATCTAGAAATTTGATTTAGAAATCATCAGTACCTTGAAGTCTGCATGCCTCAATGGCAGGTTTCTCGCCTTTGACGACAGTTTACATCATTGAATTTCGATCGAAGGACTCCGTGAAATGTTCGACAGCGACTCATTCATTCACATCTCATGGATTTTACTGGGTACTTTGAGAACCATTGACATCACTGGTGGTCTCTCTCACACTTGTTAACAGTTTACATCATCGACTGGTAATCAAGTGGTTTCTACCATGTTCGACATCGACTCATTTATTCGCATGGCTAGAATCGTACCAATTCGGGAAGTAGGGATGAAGACCCTGGATCTAGTTTCCACCATCCAGGCTGCAAGCAGTTTTGTACTCATTATATAGTAGACCAATTATAAACAGATGGTTGTGTCCATACTGAGCCTACATGAGTCTATGATTATGACGTACTATGAAATCATTCCTGTATCAGAGTAGCAGTTAGTCTGTTAGTGAAAGTTTTTGATCTGAGTATGGGAATGCCTACCTCAGCGATGATATAATCTTATACATGTATTTTGTGTTGAAAATTTTAGGTTGTGACTGGGCTCTCCACAAGATAATCCTTGAAATGATAAAGTACTTCACCCTTCCTAGATGATATAAAACCCTAATCTATTACAGGCTTTGCACTTTAGGGGGCAATCTGTTACACTAAAATTTGTCACCATGACTATTGTAGTTAGTATGACTCCATCAATAGTCATACTATCCTCCTTGGCAAGCCTCATACCTCTGCTCTCCATGTCAAACTTCAAGAAAGAGAGAAAATTTTTAAAAAACATGTTTATCTCTGGGTACGCAGTTTCTCTCTACCTTACCTGCGTGTACACATCCCAAGTTCACAATACGTACGTCCTTGCACGCTCTGTATGTAAAGGGGTGGGTGCATACTCCTGTAAAGGTAAAAAGGCACGAGTTTCATCTTAAAAAAGTTACTTGTGGTCATTTGTAGAGCATTCTAGAAGCTTGTTTGACGTGTATTGAGCGCCTCCAGATGGTTCATGTACCCCTATGAAAGAGGAACTTATCCCATCAAGAGAGGAGCTACCCCATCCAAAAGAGGGGCTTATCCCATTGATGTTGGACCTGATTAACTTCCTTTAGAGCATTATAAATACAGGCATTGGGCCAGAGGAGGGGAGGTTGAAAGCTGAACATTCCAAAGGGTAGATGCTGCTGGATTTAGGACTTCCTTGTAGAAGCTTGTGAGGAGAGATTCCCATCCTTTCTTGTTTCATTTGGAAGTTGGTGAGCTTATCAAAGTAAAGGAAAACTCTTGCTGGACCCTGGGAGGAACTTGTACAACACAAAGGCTTAGGCTATAATGGTTTCTTTTGTTTCCTATTAATACAAATAAGTCCATTCTTCTCAACAATTTGTCATTAATGAGTTGTTTCATACACTCCTTGGTTTGTATGTTGAATATGTTTTATTTTATGAGATATTCAGGTGCTATTTAATCGTTTGATTGTTAGTGAATGCATGTTTCGAAGTGAAGGAGGAGCTCATCCGAATCGACGAGGATGGACTACTACAACAGCGTTGGACTACAGGTAAGATCTAAAACACTTGATTTCTTGTATGGTAAATGCATGTTTAGAGAAGGATTGCTCTTAATTGTCTTGTTTGTCACTAGAAAGTCTTAGGCTTCTAGGGAGGTTGGTTTTATCCACAAGATTAACTCTTTCCGCATGACAGAAATGTAAATGTGAACAAGAGTTACCTCAAGTGGAGCCAAACTTGGGGTATAGTCTGTGCCTAAAGCTCAATTAGGCACATGAATTCAATGAACATAAATATACATCCATGATCAATGTGTATTGTCAAAATAATAACAAAGTTATGCAATCATCCCAAACCCATCAAAGTTCATCTATATTTATAAGTATGAGGGTGAGGAATCTTGACCGCAATAGTTAAAAAACATTATTCAAAGACTTTTCCTAATTTTCTAAGTTTAGACCATATATAATTACATATTGTTTGCAATAAAGAGCCTTAGCAACACATTGACTGATGTGCACCAAGGCATCTAAACTGTTGGTTTAATAAATATTCAAGACACAAAGCATTTTCCTCGGTTCGAATAGGATCAAGAGGAATAATTAAATCTTCTTATTGGATAAAGAAACAACCAAAAGAGATGTTGATATTAATTCATAACAAGGATTCTAACACCCTTAAGAGATGTCTTTTGGTTTTCCACCCTTTCATAACTTTGTTTGTTCATATGTGTTAGATCCAAACTATATATGCTTATGAGATATATGGTGGTATCAAAAAATGAGGGTTAGTGACTCCATTTATTTCATAATATATATGCACATGTAATTTATAACACGAAGCATTTTTTAACTAATTTCTAGCTTCTTTAAACGTAAAATAGAAAACCAACGAGGCATGTGTTATACCTTAATAGCTTGTAGTAGTCATAGGATTTTAAATTTTTGGAAAGGATAAAGGTAGGAAAAAGGGGAAATAGTTTTGTGCGAAAGGAGTTAATTTTGTAGCAAAAATGGTTCATTTTTAAGCTCAATAATAGTGAAGCAACGTGATTTAATCATGGTTGTGGTGGAAAGTCTCACCAAGGATATCCACTTTATTTGAATGAAGTTAGTGGACAAGAAAACTATTGTTGTTGAGATTTAAATGAAAGAAATTATCAGGCTACATGGTATGCCAAAGGAAATTATTTTAGATGGAGATCCTAAGTTCACATCCAATTTTGGGTAATCTTATTTAAACGATATGGAATTGATTTAAATTCTACTATAACATACCATCTAGAATTGTATGATGAAATATAAAGGGTTAGTTAGGTCATTAAGGACATTATAAGGATGTATGTGATGGACAAACCATGAAAATGGGAAGAATACTTGCACCTATTGAATTTTTTCGTATAATAATGGGTATGGAAAATCTTTGAAGTTGAGCAAGTTTCAAACCTTGTATCGAAAAAATGTAACACAGTAGTTTGTTGGGATAGTCCTATTGATAGGGCCATTATTGGTTTAGAGTTGCTCAGGGAAATGGAAGAGAAAGTGACAAAAATTAAACAAAAATTAAAGGTTTCCCAAGATAGATAGAAAATTTATGCAGACAAGAATATGGAAAATAGGGAATTTAAACTTGGTGATCATGTCTACTTAAGGGTTAAGGAGAGGAAGAGTTCTCTAAAATTTAGTAGTTGTGCAAAATAACAGTAAGATATTGTGGATTGTTTGATATTATAGATATTATCATCTCAGTTTCTTATATGAATGAATTACCATCATCCATCCACATACATAATGCATTTAATGCTTCATTTATTAAAAGCTATGTTCCTGATGGTAACAATGTGACTAAATGGAATATGATTTAGATTGAGCATAAGACACAATTTTTAGTCCAACCAGTGCATATTTTCGATGAAAAAGTCAAAGTCCTCTAGAATTAAGCTATCATTTTAGTAAAAGTTAAGTGGGCCCATTTCAATCCTAAAGATGCTACGTGGGAGTATGAGGAAGTGATGAGGGAGGAATGCTTTAATATTTTTTATTAATTTGATGTGCAAACACACAAACACACACACACACACACACACACACACACACATAGATGTATATATCACACTAAGGACAATTCTTAAATAAGGGGGAGGGGAATGTAACCCACTTGTTTGATCCTTAGAACATAAATAAGATATAAATGCAGAACTAGGTTGGTGAGATGAAATGTACACCCAAGAAGGTATGTGTTATGTTTTGGGGTTCATATTCTTGTGTACACATGTTTTATACTTTGACACTAGAAGGAATAGTAATATAATTATGTACACATATTGATAAATATAAAGTAGCTACAAACTAAAAAGATGTAAATGAGAATTGGGGTTTGAGACTCCATGGATCGGTGAGCTAAAGGGGGTTATATGATCTAATAATCATATAGAGTTCCCATGTGTATAAAAAAATTACATTAAGGGCTTGGGTGACTACCAAGTGGTAGAATAAGGGTATGTACATCAAATTGAGTGTGTTAGCTATGTGAATAGAGTACGGGGGATTCCTACACTATGGGGAGAATGGATCACTCCTATGAGATATTTTGAAATTATAGCCATGGAAGCATGGAGATGATTGTTCAAACGAAATCCTGAAAGGATACCTAAAAGGCCTAGGAGGGAAGTACAACTCCTAAAATCCATAAGAATGTTTATTTGAGGCTTCCAAGTTTGATACATTGGATATGTGAGGCTTGGAAGGGTGCTTGGAAGGCTTTTAACGGAAGTAAATATCCTAGAATCCATAAGACTATTGACCGGAAAGAAAAGTTTAGCTGTAACCAAGGTCCTGGACGGGCTTGTGCTTCCTAGTGCAAGGAAGGGGGAAATAATCCAAAGCTGAGAGTGAGGTCATTGCTATCCGGCTCTGAGGCTATTACGATTGGTACCTTAGTTACGTGAGGTGTGGAATTCTACATGGAAGGCTTGTGAGGGCAATAGAACCCCTAGAACCCAGAAGGCTATTGGTTAGAGGTTGTTGGACTTTGTACCTTGGCCAATAGTTGTTGATGCTAGGTATGTACGAGGTTTTTCTTAAATCAAATTTTATATCTCCATAGATTCAAAGCCCCCACTCAGTGGTGGCTTGTTATTGAAAGGGATGAGGAACATTGCATATGGATCAGGTATCTTTACCTCGATGGCTTTTACATGAATTGCATAAAGAACATGAAATAACCATAAGTGCAACACAAATGAAGGAGAAATACATGAAGAAATGAAATTATGGACAAATGCAGAGGAGCTTGATAATGGAGTTCACCCACAACACCTAAGCTACATCTTTGGGCTTTGCTTAACTGCTTATCTACTTCATTAGATGTTCTTCAATAAGGATCTAAGTTGTCAATTCAAGGAATGAAATTTAACTCATGTGGAAATGCCTCTCACATAATGATATGTTTTCCTTTGACAATAAAGAAGGAAAAAAATCTCATAAACAAGTGGCATAAATTGTCCTCCATTTTACTGAAATCGAAGGGGGTAAACTCTCACATAAAGTGGAACAATTTTTCTCCCTTCAAAGGGTCTAAAATCCTTTAGATAAAGTGGGATAAACTATTTTACCCTTTTCCCAAATCAAAGGGTCTACACTCTCACTTAAAGTGGTACCACTATTCCCCCTTTAAAATGGGTTGAAATCTATCACATAAAGTGGTATAGATTCTCTTTGAATATGTTGTTTATACTCAACCATAGTTGAAAATACATGTTATTCCTATTACAAATCTCGAAAAAGGGAAAATAAATAATAAATGAGACTTGCATTAGTTTACATGCCAAAAGGCTCCATTGGATGCTCAAAACACATCAAACACAACACCAACAAGAATGTCTTATAATTTTACAACTTTTGACTATAAACATGACCAACTTCTAAAAAGTGCATCTATGTCTCGACCTTCGTGCCAAGAATTAATGATACATATGGGACTTATTTTATATTTAACTATAAATTAATCAGATAATTTGTCCTTTCTGGAATATGGTTTTTAAATATTTAACTATTTCATATTTAATGAGAACTATATTTTATTTTTTTAAACTAATTAATTATTTTATTATTTAACTATAGTTTTCTATATTTATAATTTAATTTTTACCTGACTTCCTATTTTTATATTTAATCTATTTTTTGGTGGTTTTTTTAGCATGAGTTATTAGGGCCCAAATGGGCCACATTTTAATTTATATTGGTTTTACTATAATATCAAGATTTACATTGAATTAATAACCTTTTTTTTATATTCTACTTCATATGGATAAGGAAGATAAATAACATCAATAAAATATTTCACGAATACCCAAATTAATAACAAAATATTTTACAAATACCCAAATTAATAATAAAATATTTCACAGATACCCAGATTCAACAATTTAAAATTATTTAGGACATGTACCTCTTATTAAATTTAAAGAATTTTGATTGGTTTACATACTATGACGTGGAAAATACGTGAACATTTCATGAGCACTTTTAGGCTGAAATTTCCTGTAATGCTAAGAATATTCCCATGGAATCTATTTCAAAATGTTTCCCTACCTTCGACTCAAGTCCCCCTTACCACATGATCGATTCTCATTTGACTCCTATGTGTTTGATTCCACAACACCGATCCAACGCCTCCACCAATATGTGAATGGGAAGATTTATAGATAAATGTGTGGGCATACTTACCAGCAAAGTTGTCAGCTCATGTGGTTGGTGGGTTAACTTAGTATGTTGTCGATTTGGGGGGTCCCTGGATCAAATTTTACATGCCCCCATTTTTTGTTTGGATTCTTTCACATATACTTAAATAAATATGGTGGTTTGAATATATATGTTCAAAAACCAAAACTCAACCAAAATACATTGAGCCAATTTGGTGGGCCAACAAGCCTTTGACTTGTGGCCCAATTAAACTGGCCAACTAAGTGCTACCATGTGGTAGTCCTACATAGGTCCTCATAGCTATTGATTATACGACCACATATAGGTACAGGGTGACACATGGTGCACTCTGGTGATGCCACATGATGCACTCTCGAGGTGCCACATGGCACATTTTACTAGTCTAAATTGTTATCACTCAGGTTGTTCCCTGCTTCCTAAAGGGAATACGGCCGAGGTAACCACTGACCAATTTTTTAGTTATAGGTCCTATCCTACCTGCAACCAGAGAGGGCTCTCTCTTTATAGTTTAGCTTTGTTTGATGAATATTTTAGGCTAGTTATGATTCACTTTTTGTTTTGAATTTGGTGGGTTGGTGAATTCAGATAGAACTGAGATACATATTATAGGACAGTTTGTTCCATTGGGCAATGGAGTTGAGGTATTTGTGCTTGTGAAAGTGGATTTATAAAAAACACAGTGTTGCTGCAGAGCAATTTAGGGCAATGTGAACCAATTTACAAGATTTGTTGATGAAATTATGGAATTAGTGAGTGAAAGGCAATTAAGAATCTTTCACTATGCTAAATGAAGAAACATGAAGGTATTGCTTAAGAGTAGTTAAGAATTCTTAAACAGTATTCAGCATGACAGGAAAAGTTCAGACATAAGCAATTAAGAATTCATATCTATGGCTAATCGAGAAGAAAACATATTTAGAAATAGAGATTGAACATAGGGTGTTTGAAACAAATCCTAGGCTATTCTTTTTCTCTACTTACTAAGATTATGAAAACATAAGAGTTATGAAATACACAGGAAACAAATACACATTTAGGAGAAACTTATTGATTCAGCACATGACACAGGAATTCTGCAACAAAACAGGGCTTTACATATCCATCTTCAGACAGAGTGGAACCAGAAATCTCCATCAGCAAATTTTATTATCAAAAGTCTTCAGAATACAACAGAGCTCTTCAGAAAGAATTCCACTAAAACCGACCCTCAATGTGTTACCTGAGGGGATATATATACAAACATAGGGTATAAAATATCTTAGTAGAGAGTTATGATGCAATAAATTGCACCACCAACTCTCTTACAAAAAGTAAATGACAACATAAATATAGCTTTTAATGCCGAGATAGCCGATATTTTTCTGTCAAACAGATTTGACTTTATGGCTCTGGAAAGTACGTTGTAGCTGTGCCTTTAACTCTGCGCTGATTTAGCCTGCTGTTTGGGTGCATTGCTAAGTCACCTGTACGGACACTCGATGTACATATATGCTGATCTGCCTGCTGACCTGCCTGCTGACTTGTAAACTCTGATTTTTCTTCAAAAAGGCAAAAAGTAAAGTGGCATTATCTGGGAAAAATCTCCAACATTGCTTGCCACCAATCAGCTGGGGGTAGCTGATGCCTCTTCATTTTTACCATTGTTTCATCTGCCTCTTTATGTTTGTAGAAATTGGGAGGCACCTCAAATAGATGATTTATTTCATGTTCAATGAAAAATAGATTTTCTAGCTTGTCATAGAGGGTTTGTCCAGAGGGAGGCCCTGCTTCTTCTGTGGAGATGCTGGATGCAGTGATCTGGTTTTCAACATAGTTGTTGATCCTTGTCATATATTGATTATATGACAGTAGTTGCCCCATGCCAGTCACTAGGCTTGGTAGTCCTTTGTCCTGTAGAATAGCCATCTTAGCTCTGAATTCATCTATTTCTGCCTTCATCTCCTAACACTTCCTCTCCAATGTCTGAGAAAAATTCCTCAAGGTCAATACCTTTTTGGCTGTGAGGATTGTATCTGTTCTGCTGCTTATTTGTAGAGCATCCACTTCCTCTCTGGTGCGGTTATTGAGGAAATGAATCATTTTGGTGGCCTGCTCAGGCATTATTCCCAGGGCTATCCTGGCTCTTTGAATCTCTACATGAGCTATTTCTATTAGCTCCACTTGTTCAAAAATTGCTTGAATGGACCTCCATTGGTCCTGTATAGATTGGCCAATTTTGGCCCAAATAATCTTTTTAGTTTCTGCTAGGGTTTTGCCTAGCATCAACTCCTTTTCTAGAGCTTTCACTTTGGCCTCCAAGGCCTTTATTTCTCTCTGCTTTTCTACCACTGTCATATTTGATTTGTCATAACTAGCCTCCAGCTTGGCCAGTTTTTCCTTGGCAACGTTTATTTCAGTGACTTGAGTTTCCAGCCCTTTAACAGCCTTCATCAACTCCTCCATGCCCATGCTGGATTCTGCTGCTGTTGTTGCTTCCACTGTTGCTCCTATTGCTGATGTAGCTGTAGTAGGTGCTGGAATAGTAGGAGGGGTTACTGCTGCTTGTGTTGGAGGGGCAGGTTCAAGATTTGTTGAAGTTTGAGGGGGCTAGGAGACTGATTCCCTTGCTTGTCCTCCAGAACTTTCTCTAACTCTACCTCCATTTGTACTATCCTTTGGTTCATGACCAGCAGCAGCTCCATGGCATTATCCACCTGCTTCTCTTGTGCTAGCTCTGTTGTTTTAGGATGGATGGTAGGAGGCAATTTTGCATGTCTTCTCAATGCAGCAATATCATCCTCTTTCTTCTTTATAAGGGCTTTAACACCCTCTGGGTCCTTTGGGTCATGTCCCAAATCTACAATTATATCCTCCAAAGTCTTTATTCTGTTATCTTTTGTAGAGGAGGATAACCTTTCATAATCAAGCTACCTGTTGGTGTTTTTCAAGGCTTCTTTTAGCTGATGGGCCAACATTTCCCTGTCAGCAAGTGTTGCATACACCATCTCCCCAGTCTGTTTGTGCAGCTCAATCTGATCCATGGGGTGTATGTCTTTAGCAAAGACCTCTAGGTTTGTCCTGTAGTAATCTGTTGTGGTCTTTGGATGTGGGACTTTGGGCTTCAGATGAGTGAAGATCATCTTTTCTTCTTTTAGATCATAGGAAGCCATTAATCTTTGCTTTTTGGCTTGGGTTTTATTTAGGAATTGCTCATAGAGTTGCACCCTTAACAACTCATTTTGTGCCTTGATCTCCTGAATCCCTCTTTGACTGTGGCTAGCTTTTTTCCCTGTTGTCTGGAGGAGGACACCTCTATGGTCTGCTGTTGGGCCTGCTCTAGCTGAAATGAGCTAGTGGCAGTCTGTTGGCTTGTTTTCCTTTCTTTGTTCTGGCTTTCTGCCAGCTCTTCACTTATATCTCCTTCTTCTGTCTCAAGGTCTGTCCTCCGCCTCTTGGCCTCCGATTGCTGTGATGACCTTGTTGGAGGTGTGACCTCCTCCCTGTCTCTCTTTTTTCCTCTCTCATCATTGAGAGGGGTCTGTAATACTGGGTTTTGTGTTTGTTCAGTTTGCTATGGAGGGGCCTATTCTGGTTGCTGGTCCTTTGATGTACTAGGCTGCCATGTCCCTACCTCTTGTTGTTCATCCATCTTCTCCTTTCCCTTTGTTGTAGTTGTTGTTGCTGGAGCTTGCTGGATGTCTTGTGCAGTTGGAGCAGTAGAGGTGCCTTCTCCTGCTTGGACTGGTTTCTTGAATAAGACCTGTTGACAAGAGTCTAAGTCAAGAGTTTTTTCCAAGTCCTTTACATTTTGCTCCATTATATCTTCCTGAGTCAATTCCTCTACTATTGACTCAGGCACCCATTCATCTTGATTAGCAAAGTGTTGTATTTGAGGGATTGGGCAATGCTTATAGGCTAGCAGCCTATATTTGACCCTCCTGGCACTGATGAAGCCTTCAGGGTCATAAGGGACCCACCAGAAGCTTCTCTTGAGTTTGAGCTGTTGTCCTAGTATTTGGTCAGCTTCTTGCCAACCATCTTTTTTGTTCATAACAAATGGGCCTAGGTGGTCCCTGAATTTTAGGTTGGCTTTCTTCTTTGCACTGTGAAAGTGTGTTAGATCAGAGTTTATTAGCTGTCTGTAGTACTCCAGGGCAAATAGCCTCATAGGGACATATTTTGGGAGCCTGTAGGGACAGAGCTCACAACCATAAATTCTGATGACAGTATGGTTTTGGTAGAGGTACCAATCACCAATTTTGTAGCTTCTGGATAGCTGCAATATTTTCTGCATATCCTTGGACAATCTGATAGGAGGGGTCCTCTTTAAGAGGCATGTGACTGGATACACAAACTGATCAATGAACTCACAGTATGAGTAGGGGGAATTCTGGACTTGGTGGAAGACTGCAGACCAGAAGATCACAAACCTCCTCTCACCCTGTGAGTCTAGTTTTCTGATTGAGCACTAGAAGCAATCTGTTTGGTAGTATAAGAATAAATGATAAATGTATGAGGAATATTTGAATATTTCCTCCCTCTTCAGCCTTGTCAATTGATCATGTATCTTGTTGGCAATGTACTTGGCATAATTGTATTTCATAGCAGGGGGCTTCACAAGGCTGTATGCAGAGAGCATGACCAGCACAATTAGATCAACATGTTTGTTTGTAGTGAACCCCAGCATAGAGGTCTGGATATCTACCAGTAGCTTGCCAACCTCATTGAAATCTGCATAGGAAAAAGGAGGTGGCCCAAAAGGCTGGCAGTCTACCTTCATGAATTTCCTGGCTATGGCAGCAATGTCTGTGCTAGAGAGTTTGGAGCCCTCATCTAGAAAATAGTTGATGGAGAAGGGGTATAGCAGCTGGGTCTGCTTATAGTTGAGCATATGGTTGATAGAATCTGGAGTTATATAAAAGACGATGCTCCCAGATGGAGATTTTATAGCCCTGAGTTTTTGATCATAGTTCTCTGCAAATAGGTGGATGACTTCAGGAATAATGTTGACAGAAGGCAGGAAGTAGGTGGGCAGATTGGATTCCCAGATGCTATACAGGTCATTGTTTTCCAAGTGACTGTTTCTTAGTTGGCAATATGTTTGCAAGTGGCTTCTCTCTGCCACAAAGTCTGTGATGAGGGCATCACTGTCCACCAGTGGCATAGCTTCTAGCTCTCTGTTAGGTGGATTTATGGGCACCACATCCAGGGCAGCTGGAGTGGCCATTGTCCATTTTTAGCTGGTGGCTTGCTGTGTTTCAAGCTTGACGTAAATGCTGAGGAAGTGACTTACTGATCTCTGTTTGCAGTGAGCAGTTTGGCAGTGCAAGGAGGCTGTCACAGGCTTAATGAATCTGTGGGGCACTCTGTTTTGAAGAACCAGAGTGTGTTTGAACTGGTTAGCTAGTTATTTGTAGAGAATTCCTTTACCAGGGGTGAGGGAACTTGTCAAGTCAGCCTTCTAGCTGGTAGCTCGGATTCTTTAGTTTTTCTTTGTGGAATAATGGTGAATTTCACAGAGGGTCGTAGGTTTCTTCAGGACTTTCATCGTGCAGGGGTTTTAGTGAGTTTTTAAAGTAGATTACAATGGTGAATCTTGACAACGTGGGTCCTTTAGCTGAGTTCTTTAAGCAAGAAATTAGGATTGCAAGGAGAACAGTGGACAAGATAGGATGCGTGCGGCAAATATCTGGTTTAATGGCGTATGAGGCGTTTGCACCTGTTGAATTGGATGAATTGCTAGTAGTTGGGTTGATATTGGAGGCGGCAATGACTTTGGCGGATTGCTTTTGTTTTTCGACCATTGTAGGTTGAATTTCGCTTTCAGAGGAGCTCCGAGCGTCGTAGAAAAACAATGCAAAATAATGGTTATTTAACACCTTTTTATGCATTTTTGGCATATTGGCGCCGTTTTGTGATGACGTCATGCTAACGTTGTTGGATACCTATACCTATAGGTTTCATATTTCATGATTGGCAAATTCAAGTGCCAAATATGCTCTACTTCGCTGCTACAAAGATTCCATATTTGCAAGGAAAGACAAGGTGTATACATGCCTTCATGCCTATTAAAGTTTTGATGGATGACCCAACAGTCTAATCTGGATCATGCCATGTTTTCAATTTATGTTGTATAATAGAGAAAGGAATCTGTCCAAACTGTTTAATCTTGGCAGATCAGTAGTTAGGTAGAGAAACTAAGGTTCCCAACTGCTTAATCTGGGGCTTGGAAAAAATAAGGGTTAGTGCTAGATAGGAATGAAAGCAAAAAGCCAATGGAAAAGAAAAGGCACATAAGGGGTTTGCAAGTCCAAGTGCACCCTCCAAGAAGAAACAAAAAATGCTAGGCAAACTAGTTGGGGTAGGTAGATCGGGTTGCAGAAGTGGTGTTCCTTCCAAGATGAACTTTGCTAACCAGGTACAAGCAGAACAACACAGTGGAGCATGTCTAACTTCCTTTTTTTCCTTTATTTACCACTCATTACTGACATCCCTTCACAAGATGTGTTCATAAGAGAGATTCAAGGTTTTATGTGGGTTCTTGTGCCTTCAAAAGCCACGTTTCTTGTGCAAAAATCTTTTCATTTTGATCTACTCTTTAAACTAATTTGTTTCCAAGAAAACTTAGTAGTATTACTCCTCATTCACTTTTCTTCCCCCATATTAACCTCTAACTCTATTATCTAGCTTCCTATGCTTCACTTTCCCTACTATTATAACACCATGGTGTATAAACCCTAAACAATGTATAAATATCCCCTGCTTGGCATTATAGCCATAAGTTTCACTACTGGGGCATTGGATTAACACCTGGTTAAGCTCAAGAACCAAAGCCTGACCCCTTTTCTCTATCAGAGCCTACCTTCATAGCCAATTCTCCATTTTGCCTAAAAAGCCCTTGAAAAACCCTTTTTTGCACCTTTATACTCACTAAAAGGCTAAAAAATGATGAAATCCGCTTTCCCCGCCCTACCCTAAGGTGAGGAGCCATTATGCACCTTTTTCATGAAATTTTATTAAACCCGCCTATCCTAAGTTTTGTCCTTCATATGCTTTATGCGAAAAATTTCATGAAAACCTTTATTTTTCGCCTTTTTCTAAAGTTGACGGGTATATATGATTTTACAAAAGAAAACATTGAAAAACTATTGAAATCTGTTGAAAACCCGAAGGGTCCCACTAGGCGCAATTATCAATAAATATTATTATTTTAAGCTGCCCGTTGACTGTATCTTCCGTGCAGCTTGCTGGTCCGATATCCGTCCGATCAAACCTTTCTAGATCTACGGTCATCGTGGATTTCAGTGGGGCCCTGACGTCCGACAGATAACCGCCCGTTGACCATACCTTTCGCACATATTCCCTTCCCGATAGCTGTCAGATCTCGCTCCTTAAATCCAACGGTCATTGTGGATTTTGGAGGGGCCCCGACATCCGACAGATATCGTCCGATATCTGTCAGACGATGAAGTTACATGAATCCACGCATCACTCCCATGTTCCATCGGAGCCCCCTCTGACAGATTCCTTGCCGTATAGGAGGGGCCCTGATATGATGACATCTGTCCGCCTGTGTCACCATCCTGTTGTCGCTTATGTCAGAGCCACGACCGCACAACCTGTCCTCCATTCGTCCACTTGGCCACCACCTCACTGCCCCCGTGGACCGATCTTAGGCCGCCACATCACCTGATGACGTCCTGCTAACGTCATTCGACCCGGACCCACTTGCTGACGTCATGCTGACGTCATTTAAAAAAGCGTGCTAATAAGCCAAAAAAGCCATATTTTGGCAAATTTACGTGTTTTTTGCACTTTTTTATAAAAACACATCTACACTCTCTGCATGCACTTTACGACGAAGAATTCGCCAACCAAGTCAAGACCAACCACAGAGCTTCAGAGCGTGCACCCAACTGCTATTCCGACCAAAGCAATCCATTAAACAGGTATTTGTCCGTAAAACCTCCCTACAAACCTGGTTTTTTCTCTGTAAATTCTAAAAACACCTGAACACAGCAGAAGCTTGAAAATTCACCATAAAACCACACATACCCAGAGAGGTCTGCTAAACATGGTAAGTAGCCTTCTCAAAGAGCCAAACAGTATTCCAGTTGCTGTGAACCTACCCTGCTACCCTGCATTCCTCAAAATCTTCCTTTCTGAGGCAGTACCTATCTTATTTATCAAGCAGCATCCAAACAAACATGGACACTCCAACGGCATCAGTAGCCCTCAATGTTGCTCCCCTCAATGCCCCCCCAGAGAGAGCTGGAGTGGCAGGATTTGGCAGACCTAGACTACCAAATCTCAGAGGACAGCCCATCTAAATGCAAGTTCCACATTCATCTATTAAATGAGCTCAAAGCCAGACATAAAGATGGGACAGACATTCTAGGCATTTGGGAGTCCTCCCTCCCAATTTTCAAGCTCCCTTAGGTCAACCAGTTCCTTGACCTGATTCACTTATGTGCTGTCTGCTATGACCCCATGCAGAGGGCTGTGCTTGACCCTCAAGGTGCAGTAGTATTCTACATAACCCCTGAGGCCATCAGGGAAATGCTCTAGTTCAAAACCCAGAAGAAATTGGTCCCCTTGTCCCTACTGGACTTAATCAACCAAGGAGCCAAGATATTAATAGAAGCACAGATCCTGAAGCTAAATCAACTATTCATCACAAACTCTGACACAGTGTTGCACCCTCCCATTTTTGATGGCTACCTCAATCAACTGGGTATGGACCTGGCATACATGATTAGCTCAGTTTTCGGGTACAAGTCACTAGAGTTCATTGAGGAAACTGTACTAGTGATGATGACAATGTTTTCCCCCGGCAAGACTCCTATTTGTTATGATTATGCTACATACATCTCAGACAAGATGCATGAGCAATTTTTAATTTTATCCAGAGAGAAGGTGTTCAGATACACCTCCTACATTTATCACCTCATCCTGTACTACCAACATGAGAAGTTATTCTTTGAGATCAAGAGAACTGATGCAGCAGGCAACCCAAGGTTAGTAGTGTACTGGACCTCAGTCTTTCACCTCCTCACATACTCTCCATACACATACTCTGAGTTCATAGACCTCTTCATCCATCCTGTCATGTCTCTATTCTTAACCTCACCCCCTCCAATACTGACTTATGAGATGCAGAGGATTCTGCAGCTATCCAGTGCATACAGCATAGGGGATTGGTACTTTTACCAACACTTTACTGTGATCAGAATATATGGGTGTGAGTTGCGCCCATAAAAATTGCCCAGGTATGTGCCTATGAGACTGTTTGCCTTAGAATATTTCAGGCAATTTGGCAATGCCGATATGGTTCACTTTGCAGGCAGGGGCAAGAAGGCACAACTTAAAGTAAGAAATCAGCTGGGCCACTTTGTCCTAAACAAAAGAGAAGGATGGAGAGATGCTGACAGGAGGCTAGAAGGCCTTGGCCTAAAACAAAGCTTCCTTTGGAAGCCCTATGACCCTAACAATTCCATATCCTTGAGAAGGAAGAAATACA
>APFE030591243.1:0-20140 GCA_000404065.3 Pinus taeda
TCCTTATCCGTTTGGTATAGCAGGTCCGACTGGGGATGACGGGACCAATTTCCCGACCTTGGGTGTGTGTGTGTATATATGTAGAGTTTGGACTATGCTGATCTAAGGGGAATTTAAACCAAATCTAATTTAGACTCTTTAAACTAACACTATGCTATTGTAGTCTAATAAGAAACAATACATCTAATCTACACTAACCTAGGGTGTATATCTTCCATTATGCGATCTAAAAAGATTTCGAATAATAACTCGTAATAAAGATCAT
Source organism: Pinus taeda (assembly GCA_000404065.3). NCBI lineage: Eukaryota > Viridiplantae > Streptophyta > Pinopsida > Pinales > Pinaceae > Pinus > Pinus taeda. The sequence continues at coordinate 266 of APFE030591243.1, forward strand.
TCAGCTATCATAAGAAAATAAATCATTTGAGATAAACTACTTTGCGTAAGAAGTTAAGAAAAACAGTTGTGAACAGCATATCGCATAATAAGTTACTTATATGCCAAATACAAACAATATGACTAAACCGTACAAAAGTGCCAAATGATAACCCATACATTCATATAATGACATATAAAGAACTGAACTATAAATAACTTAAAGAACATAAGCAGAAATAGTCAAGAGATAGAAGTACCATTTATGACTGGTTCCACTCATAAGCTTCGAGCAACAATGATTTATCTCTACTTGTTCTAACGTCTACCAAGAGTACAGAAGTGCAACATCAGTAGCAGATATCAGACACAAACATTAATAAACCTTGATCCATCCATTCATCAAAACCACCTCTGAGGGCGCAAAAGTGCATGTTCTGAGGACGAGTTTTTGACAAATCTCCGGACCCTTCTCTAAACGCATGAGAAGGGTTTAAATACTGCTAACTAATTAACTTGATTACATAAATTTGGGATCTGGTTTTCAAATGACCGTCCCTCTGATAAAGCAAATTATTTCTAAAATTAAATTTAACTTTGAACTATTTCTGTATTTGCTCCTTAGTGTTGTGAGTGTGCGGCATTTGTCTGAAAGGAGTCGGTTGATTGCCCTTCCCTTTGTGTGTGTCATAAAAATAGAAATAACAAGGGTCGCAACAATTTTTTGATAAACTATCAGATATTTTAGAGAATCTCCCGCTGACTGAATGTATACTTGGTAATAACTCGGATTTTTCTCAAACTGGATCTGCTTTTGCTATTTTGGTTTCCTGTCCTCTTGAATGACTTGATGAGTCAGAAGACTTTACTTTCCGAGCAATTCTTTGGATTGGAAACTGCCATTGTTCTTCATTCTGGGCTTTTCTGTCGTGTAAGCTTCATGTATCTTTGTAGTCATGCTGCTTTTGTGCGCCTTTGATTCTGAGCTTTAGGTGGCCTATCGGTCGTTAGCATCCACTGAGTGATACTCTGGAATCTGTAGTCCTATCGTATGTGGTTCCTACTTCTGAAGAAGTCCCTTCTGTGGCCTCTGAGCATCGGCATTTTCCTCCTTTCCTTATATGTTTCCTACGAAAGAAAAATTACTCCATTTTATCTCCTGTTTTATAGTTTGCGTAAAGGAAAAGAGTAAATGAAGAATAAAGTCTGATATGAAAGATTCAGATCTTGCGTGTGTATAATCATGTCATTCAAAGTGAATTGACTCTTCGAAAAACAAAAAGTAGCCATTCGTACAATCATTAATTTCTTTTTACAGGCGCGCGCTTAATTCTGATTAAAGGACAGCTTTCCCTTGAATGTTGTGTTGAGCAAGATTTCACGCTTCGTCGCACATCGCAGATCGCAGATTGCAGATTTGTATTACAGCATTGTGGTATCGCCATATCGGATCATCGCAGATCGCAGATTGTGGATCAGAGATCGCAAATCGCAAATTGCACACTGCGGATTTTAGTCATTGTGTCTTACTCTATGCGGCTGCTGCGATATGTGATGTCACACATCGGCCGTCAGGGATTTCTTAAGCCTCTCCTATTAAGAGTGCTTATGGGAAATGCGATGCGATGAGTTTAGCGTCACTTCTTCATGGTTTGATACGCTTATAAAAGGAAGTGTTTCCTTTGCTTTGCCGTGATAAGATTTTAAGGAAAAACAAAAACATTCAAGGGGAATTTTGATGGATTTTTTTACTAAGGGTCCCCCATTTGCTTGGTGTTGTTGCTAATACCAAACAAAGAGGGGGGGGTTGTTGGTGACCACAACACCTGGTTACTCCTGAACTAATAAATGATCCTATTGACTCTAATCTACTGGTACTATCATGACCAATGAGCCTCGCTCAGTTTTTTCGGAACTATCCAACCACCATTGGATGGAAAAAACTCTTCCTTCTACTGAATTTACCAAGTAACTATATACTCAAAGCCTCTGTGCTTTCACTTCATCCATGTGAGCCTCATTTCATATATTTTGACAATGGACTCCTAAAACTTTCTCAACATGAGCACTACAATAACATAGTAGAAAAGCTTAATCGAATGATAAATTTACAATACAAGCTGTAATCAAAACTCCACACTAAAACTCCACATCATCTGCAAAACAATATCTTGAAAATCTAATCCAATCAACACATCAACACCTCACTCACTACATAATATTATGATTGAAACATACTTCAGCTCACAGCTGCTACAACTGAAAATTTCTTAGGAAATTTTGCACAATAAATCTCACACAAGTCATAGTGTCTTCTCCAATCTCACACTCACACCACACACTAGTGTACTCAACCATACTCGCAATGGGCTTCCTCCAATATGTACATGAATTGAAGTGCTCAAATGAATAATTACATAAAACTATTGGGTATCAAAACTTTTTTCATATGCTTGATTTGATTTAGATTCATCTCATTAACTAAATCAACCATCAACTCCATTAGCCTTTTTTACATTTTCAACATTAATCATATTTTGGAGGTCCCACGAACTTTTATGACCATAAACAAAAAGCTACAATCAAGGATTTCACCAAAACAAAAATATTAGCTGAGAAGAGCGAGGAATGTAGAGAAAAACTCATGAAAGCACCTCATTTTCTCCCTTATCACTACCATCCATGCAACTGATGCTATAAATTATCCCTTCATCCTATCTCCATGCGACTATAAATTTTCAGCAACTTCGTTGACTGAGTGTGCATGCGGCTGGGGATTTCTTTAGACAAAAATCTCTACCAGCTGATGGACTATCTTCTTTAGGTCTTTAACACTCCTCCAAGCCTCTGAAATAGGTATACAACTGAATAAAAAGGCTTATAATAGGTCTATGACATACAACACCTATTATGCCAACCTTAGTACCAATACAAGCTCCTCAAGGAGCAACCATAACTTGTGTAAACACCTATAGGACCTGTATCAACATCTCTAATTCCTATAGAAGCATATCCAACTTTTGTAGCACCAACACCATGTCATACAACTACCTCCAAAATGGGTGGAAGAACCTCCAACACAAGAAACCACAACTCATCACATATAGAAGCACTCCAACCTCTTGTAGTAAAAACACTCCAACATGTTGCAGTAGAAACATCGCCATCAACATAACATAAAAACCACATACCAACATCACATGTGGAATCCATATCCAAGTCAGAAGCCACAACATCATCTCCACTAGGTCTAGTTAGTGATACGAATGTTGACATCAATGCCAAGTGACAAGACCATCAAGTCAATCATCCATCACCAAGAACTCATCACACATGCATATGACGAGCACCATCATTGCCATGTTGACATCAATTCCAACATGAGATGGATGGCAATATTTGTGATCAAGTTATTTATATTTTGATTGGCCCTGGATCTAATTATAATTATGTTAATCCTAACTTTCTAGATAAGCGGTTTTAGTAAGGAAGGGCATGTAGAGTCTTACTTAGTGTAGTTGTCTATAGGTACTAATAAAATAGTTCATCAACGGGTAAGAGCTTGTGCATTCTAATTGAATAGTAGGTCTACATCCATGCATTTGATTGTACTTTTGTTGGAATAATACAATATGATTTTGGGTATGGACTGGTTATATCTTCACACGACTAATGTGGGTTGTTATGAAAAGCCCATTAAGTATTTGGATGAAAATCGGTAACAAAGAGTCTTGTAGGGTATGAATATGGAAAAATTAGTTAGAATGGTGACAGTTATGTAGGCCAAGCGTAGTCATAGGAATGGGTGTGTGTTATTTGCAATGCATATTTCCAATGATAAAGGTAAGGAAGTTGAGGATGTAGATGTTTTGAGCAGGCATCCAGTTCTATAACCATTTGAGCGTGTGTTCCCAACAAATATTTTAGAGTTTTTGCCTCATAGAGAAGTGTACTTTCCCATTGAGTTGGTACTAGAGGCAACACCAACATGAAAGGCACCATACAGGATACGCACTCCATAGTTGGTAGAGTTGAAAATTTAGTTGAAGGAAGTTCTTGACAAAGGATACATTACACCAAGTGTGTTGCCTTGGAGCGCACCAATATTTTTTGTGAAGAAGAAGGATGGTACTCTGAAGCTACCATTGATTACAGGTAGTTGAACATGGTGAACATAAAAAATAGGTATCTATTGTCAAAGGATTGTGACTTGTTTGATCAGTTGAAGGGAGCAACAATTTTCTCAAAGTTGGACTTAAGATCAGGATACCATTAGGTACGCCTCAAGGAAGAGGATATCAGTATACCAAGCTTAGCAAATGTGGCTTCTTTTAGAAAAATTACATTACCTAGGGCATGTATCTTTCAAGGAAGGGATATCAGTGGATCCGTAAAATATAAGGGTGCTCATGGAATGGGAAGATCCTAGGAATGTAGATGAGGTTAGGTGATTTATGGGATTAACATGTTTTTATAGTGGGTTAAGGAGGAATTCTGGAAACTAACTTATCTTATTAGTTCATTACAAAGGAAAGGTAAGAAATGTGAATTGACAGAGGAATGTGCAGCAAGTTTTGAGAAATTGAAGCAGTTTTTTATGAATGATCTGGTTCTAAAGATTGCAGATACAGATAAAAATCTTGTGGTATGTATAGATGCTTTCAAGAGAGGGCTTGGTGGAGTCTTGACGTAGGAAGGATAGGCAAAGTGTTATGAATCAAGGAAACTAAATGAGCATGAGCAGAGTTATCTAGCACATGATATTGAGTTGGAAACGATCATACATGCATTGAAGATGTGGAGGCACTATATTCTTGGTAGGATGTTTGCACTGATGAGTGATCACAATGGATTATGTATTTACTTGACCAACCGAATTTGAATTCTAGGAAATATAGATGGTTGTCCATGATGAGTGAGTTCATCTTTGAGATCAAGTACATTAAAGGTAAACAGAACAGGGTTGCAAATGCTCTTAGTATGAGGATACAAGTAAATCACATTACAACTATGAGTTCTTATGGGACAAATTTACAAGATCAGATCCTATAAGTAAGTCAGTTGGATGATAGTTATAGAGAGCTTAGGCATAGGTTACAACATGATATAGGTGATCAGGATATCAATTGTCGTCTCACAATGGAAAAATTCGTCATGTGTAGGGACAAGATATATGTGCAAGATGACAATGAGGTCAAGAATATTATCTTGAGGTAATTTCATGCTAAGCCATAGTAAGTTCATCTAGGATATCATAATAAATTGACAGTGATGAAGTAGTTATTCTTGTTAACACTTGATAAATCCTCCAACTTAAGGAGAGGAACCCAATGGTAACCACAAACCAATATTTAGGGATTGAAGGTAGCACTTCCAAACTTAGAGAGGGGTCTCTCTTATGAAATCTTCTGGATCTTAGGCTAGGTATATAGATCAATATAGAATAATTTTAATAGTTTGATGGCAGGGAAGAGGGAAATTCCATTGGAAATGGAGTAAAATCAAGCTAAATTTTTTCAATGTTATGATGGGAAAGTGAATAATGCTTACACAGGGGTAAGGTAGGAGATCCTTTATGGTGTCTTTGTCAAATTTCATTAAAGAGAGGTGAGTAGAGGAATAATGAAATTGATAATATCTAAAACATCTAGGTGACGATGAATTTTAGATATTATGGTGGAGGGAAAAAAAAGTGAAATGTGTTATTGCTTAGAACAGAGAACCTAGAAGTGAATTCTAAAATAAACTCTTTTAACTAAATACTCAAGAAATAAAATTTACGCATGGCCATAACAAAATATTAACAAAAAACGCACATATGTTTTAACAAAATCAAATTTATCACACATATATATTAATTCTTTATAATTAATCATAAAATAATAATAATTTAGAATAAAGTTTCAATTTAGTTAATTTTTAGGGTTTTTTTTTAATAGTGTATCATATGTAGTAATAAGTAGTGTTTTGAGAGACACATATGATTTTGAATTATAAAAGGATTAGGTATGAAGAAGGCATTATCTATTTAATTATTTTCAAATGACTATGAACTACTCACTTCTCTTGAATTTGAATTTGAATTTAAATTGGTCACACCAAAAAAATCATTATAATAATAATAATGATCTTGACACTATTTATATTTTGTGTTAAGTCATGTCCTCCATGTTCATTAGTTTGAATTTAAATTGGTCACTCCAAAAATTTCATTATCTACTTCTGTAATAAAGTTTATATCCAAGGCCTGGTACTTCGATTTAGCCATGATCTTGGCTAAACCTTGGCCCTTGATTAACTTAGTAGGTTTTATTTCTATACCATATACTAAAATAGTAGCAATCCACTTTCCCCTCTTTCCATCAGGACCATCCTGAGTTAGGATGTCTTTAACTACTAAATTATCAAAGTAGGCTACTATATGAGAATATAGGATATAAACCCTAAAGTCATTAATGGCTTTGACTAAGGCAAAGACTTGTTTTTCCATTATATTATACCTCAAGGTGGTATCTCTTAGGTCTTTGCTGAAGAAAGCAATGGGTTTTTCATAGCCCTGGTAATTTATGTGCAATAGAACTGTAGCAATTGTGTGCTCAGAAGCAAAGTCAAACAAGATGAAATATCTATCAAATATAGGATTGACTAACACAGGTGTTCTAGTCCAGGCTAGTTTAATGTCTTCAAAGAATTTTTTAGCCTTAACAATCTACTTTATGGTGGAGCCCTTTTCGAGCATGCTGTTTAGTGACCTAATTAACTCTGCTAGATTAGATATAAATCTTCTAAGAAAATTTATTTTTCCTAAGAAAGATTGTAACTCTTTAATGTTACTAAGATGTTGTATTTGTAGGATGGATTCTATTCTAATGGGGTCTATTCTTATACCATCTTTTGAAATTATGTGACCTAACAACTTTCTTTCTTATAACCCAAACAAGGACTTTTTGGGGTTCAAAGAGATTCCAAATTTCTTGCATTCAATAAAAACTTGCCTTAGATGATCCAAATGTTGATTGTTAGATTTTGAAAATACAGTAATATCATCTAGGTATATTATAAGGAAATCATGGATTTCTTTTGCGAAGGTTATGTCCATAGCTCTCTAGAAATTTTCTCCTACATTCATTGACCCAAAAGGCATTTTCACATACATAAATGTACCCGAAGGAGTAGTAAACATAGTTTTGGGTTGGTCATCAGGATGAACTAATGTTTAATTATAACCAGAAAACCCATCCAACAATGAGATTTTGGTTGCCCCAACTACCCAATGTAAAATGTGGTCCATTTCGGTGAGAGGGTAATTGTCCTTTAGTGACACTTTATTGCGGTTTCTGAGATCCACAGAGAGTGTGATCTCACCAGTTTTCTTTCTACTTGGCACCAAGTTTGAGACCCAATCAGAAAATCAGATTGGTGCAATTATTTTAGCATCATACATTCTCTGAATTACTTTTTCAATTGTAGCTAATAAGGTAGGATTAATCCTTCTAAGTTTTTGTTTGAAAGGCTTTTGATTTTCTTTAATGGGAATTGTGTATTGGACGACATGTGTGTCATAGTATTTGAAATCCTCATAACTCCAAGCAAAGACATCTTGAAACTATTTCAATGTCTCAATGTACTTTATCTTTTTAGTAGGGGGTAATGATTTTGAAAGTTTGATCAATTTAGGATTTTCATCGGTGCCTATATTGCATTCTTCTATATCAGACCTTAAAGGCTCTATCTTAGGCTTCCTAGGAACATCATATAAATCACATAAATTTGTGAGAGGGCTTAATCCCTTAGGTAAGAAATTATCTTTGAGATTAATTACTTCAGTTTCCTCACTGATTATTTCATCAATCTCAGTTTTCTCTAATTTATCTATATCTAATTTGGTAAACTTAGTAGGAATAAATCAATCTATTTCTTCACCTTCTATTTCATTTATTTCTATCTCATTCTTAGTGTCAAGATCTATTGATGTGTCAGTATCTATGTTGTTATTGCTAAACTGTACTTTTGAAATTAAAAAGTTGTTTATCTGTTTATCATCAAAAAATACTTGCCAATTGTTCAAATTATCTGGAATCACAAGTCTATGCCTAACTTCAGTAGTATACTGATGGTTGGATTGGAAGGGTAATTTGCAGGTACTGGAAAACACTACTAAACTATGGGCTTGCATGTTATGTTTTCTAGGAATTACTGCAAGCCTTGATTCTATGAAAGTGTTAAATATTTCTACAATAGTGTCCCTATAACAACTTAATCTAGGGTATTTTGTCATATATACACCATCAATCTCTTTTACAATTATTTCAGAGTCTCCCATGATAGAAACCCTTTTATATCCTAAATTCCTAACTAACTTAAGACCTAAAATTAATGCTTCATACTCAGCCATATTATTGGTACATTTGAAATTCAATCTATATGCATGGCCTTCTGAGTAATCATTTTCCAAATTATATATCCACACTCCTGCTCCTACTCCTAACTTATTTACTGATCCATCAAATTATAAATGCCATAAAATCTTGTGATCTATATTTACACTATCTTGTGCAACAAATGTTTCATCATTTATAACATTTTAATCATCTTGTTCATTGAACAGTTTTGTAGATTGGTCTTATTCATGTTGTGTAGAAACAACAATTTCTTCTAGTTCTATATTAGTATTCTCTAAAATCGTTTCTTGCATTTGATCAACATTATACATGATAAAAGAATCGATATTTGAGTGTATGGAGTAGATGGGAAAGTTTTGAGGGCAATCTTGGCTACTTACCATATATTTCATTAAGGTTTCTAGTATAGTTTCTTAGGTTGTCCAAAAACATAGATTGTTTCATATGAGATATCTAGTTGTAAGTATCCCTGATGTTTGGCTCCCATGATCTGGATAACAGCATGCCATACTTTGGTGGGATGTCAACAACCACAATAACCATAAGGATTCTTTTGGCAAGATATTGAACTAAAGTAACACACACGTCATTATTCAATCCTAGACATTGTACCTGACTAGATCAAATGAGAATAAGTCTTTATATGGCCTTGTGATGTGTAGGTTTAATTTCTCCATGACTGATTTAGGCATTCACTTGTGAGAGGCCCCAGAATCCAACATTGCATTGTGTAGAATTTTTTCATGGATAATTAGGCTAATTTAAAAAGGTGGAACTCCTCCTTCTAATGGTTTGTCATTAACATCTGGACCAAATATGAGTTTTGGTTGGTCATCAAATAAGTTCACTGAATCCTCACTTTCCCCAATGTTTAAGGTCTGGGTTATCTGTGATTTATAAGTTTCATTATTGATTAGTTTTGTTAAAGGAATTGGAATATTTATCTTTGCTATCTTTGTTCCCAAATTGAATCGCAAAGAGGCTTTTTTTATTTGAAGGTTTTGAATTTTTGCAGTAGGGATTTGAGTAGGCTTGTCCTCTTTTCCTTTATTAGGGACCTGTTTATGTGGATTTGGAATCTGATGTTTTGAGCTTTGTCCATTGGTCCCTTAGGTGGAATGAGATAGGATGGTTGATCATCAAAAGTTTGATCAGAGGTTATGTCTACAATTGTGGGGCCAGAAGGATTTGGGTTCTACCTAGGGAAAATTTGGAGGATTTTTGAAATAGATGCTTCTTTTATTTTCTTGGGTTGATTTCGCATTGTTTTCTTAGTTTGGTCAGGGACATCAACATTCCTTTTTCTTCTTAGGTTATACTATTTATGCACTTCAAAGATGGCAGATTCGTATCCCTTTTTGTAATCAAATGATTCCTTGGACTATACTGGTAATTGTTGCAGCATATACAGTTCCTGCTCATCTTTGGTTAGAAAAACATTGTCCTTATCATTTATTCCCATTAGGTTAATTTGTGTATCTTGTTATGGATCTTTTGGATTGGATGTGTCTGCATAATTTTCTTGAAAAGGAGGCCTAATGTTTTGATCTAGTCCATTTTTCCCAATATTTTGGTTTCTTCTAAAATTTGGGTTTCTAACTAGATGTGCTAGTTGGTTATCCTATTGGGGTTTCCTTTCTATTTTCTCTATTCTATCCATTAGTTTCCCATACTTTTGGCTAAACTATCTATTTTAATATGGAATGATGAAGTGTCATCCTTTGTAGTCCCTCTCCTTTCATTTCTAACTCTAGCCCTTTTAGCTAACAAATTAGCTTCTGCACTAACTTCTACACTTTGCATTTAGTCTAATGTTGGGGGCTTCTTTCCTTGGGTTGGTAGGCCATATCTATGTAAAAAACATAAGGAAACTTTATTAATGCTAAGTTAGGTGGGGGTGTAAAGTTACTGGGATTGCGTTGTATGTATTATTGAGTCTAGTGCAGTAATCTTGAACAATTTCATTAGGCCCCCTTCTAATATTCTCATATTCTGAAAGGATTTGTATGGGATTCTTTTTCTTTTCCCATCTGTTCAAAAATTGTTAGTAAAACATATCTAAACTATCAATACTATTAGAAGGCAATGCTCTAAACCATTTCCTAACATCAACAGCCAAAGTTTGGGAAAAGAGTCTCATTTGATTATTAGCTGTGTCAACTTCATGTAACTCAAAGTAATTTGGTATCTTGTTGACATGTTTTTGTGCAGTGTAATGTCTCATGCCATCAAATTGAACAATTTTACTTTGGTAGTCTACTGACATAGCACCAAGTTTGGTAGGTAAAACAAGAGGAGCATATCTATTTTCCATGGTTGTTAGTTGGGAGAGGCTAAGATGTGAGGTTGGGGTACTTGGAGATGATGGAATAGTGGATGAAGAACCAGGACTAGTAGATGATGAATAAGTAATGATAGGTTGATGAGGGAGTGTAGGTATAAATGGTGGTGAAGAATGCAGTGTTCAAGTTGAAGGGATGAATGGTGAACTCAGAGTAATGGACAATTGTTTAGAAAGCTCAAGGGTGGTGACAGTATTAATGGATGATTAAGGGGATTTCAAAATGTATTCATCAATTAATTTGTTGGCATGTTGAACTTCAATGTTTGCAATAAACTCAGGATCTAGAACAATTTTGTCAAGTGCACTTTCAGATTTTGTTCTAAATAATGATAAATCAAATGACACATCAAAGGAAAGTTCTTCTTCAACTAACCAATCATCAGTGCACGACTCTACCTTAGTTAAAAGTATATTGCTAACTTGACTTTATTCTTTTTTGGATTTTCCTGAAATTAGGTTGGGATTATAAACTACTAGGGCAAGGTTTGGATCTAGATTAGCCCTGGTAAAGTGAGTCTTCCTAGAAGCTAGAATTTCAAAAATTTTAATTACTTTTAGGAGATTTTTTCAAAATAACTTGTAAGAGAAGACTTGAAGAGGCTCAAAATATAGATTTAGAATTTTCTTAAAGCTTTATTAGGACTGAGGGTTCAAGTCCCCGGTATGGTAGCCACTATGTTATCACTCATAACTTTTCCCTAGAAGTTATAAGAAGAAGGAAAGGACCGAGGTAACCACAAACCAACTTTGGAGCATAGGCTCTAGCCAACCTAGGCTCAGAGAGGGCTCTCTCTATATGATTTAGCTTTATTTGCTTGGATTTCAAGCTAGTTATGAATGTTATGGTGGTTTTTGATTTGTATTGAGGATTGGATGGTGACATCCTTAAAACAGATGGATAGAATGATGCCTTTAGACCATTGGGCTATGGAGTCAATAGAAGGGCAATAGAACTGGATCAAATCACTAAAGGGAATTTTCAAAGGGGAAGCTAGTTGAGTGAAGTTCAGGTCTTTGGAAGAGAAGGGTGAAATGGCTTCATTCAGGGTGAGATCAATTAAGGGTTCTCAGACTGGGATGTGAATAAGGAATAGAGGGGTAATCAAAATCAAAGGGAAATTAATAATCGTTTAAAATGGACATACAAGAGACAACCTAAACTAAGGAGAAATTAAGAATCACTTAACTTAGATATCAGTTGAAAATATTTATATGCATAACTGTTAAAACAGAGTGTAACTTAACAAATTCTGAGATATTAATCTAGTTATAGCATTCAGATTCAGAAATACATTAAATATTGAGGAAACATTTTAAGAAAGATAACAATAACATAAGAGAATACTTGTCTGCACTTCAATCAACACTTGAATCCTGCAAAATATCTTGTCTTTATTCATCAATCCAACTTGCTGGCTTAGTCAATGATACAACAACTTTACAGTATTTTGATCAAAATTGTATAGAAATGTCTAAGAATACACCCTACATACTTCGAATTGTGAAGTATTTATACAAACAAATTTACAAAATATCTCAAACTAACTTGAGATTTAATCTAGGAAATAAAAATATCTTCCTGCAAGAAGATAGAGACAACTATTGAACTGCTTCATGTTGTCCCTTTCATTTCGGTACTATTGGCCATTATGGTTTGATCTTTAATCCTTTATGTTGTCTTGTTGTTTGACCTTTCGTGCTCGAAGCTTCATTCACTTTTGGCTTTCATCTGATACACTTTGACACTGATATACTTTCATTTGGTTGATTTATCTTTTTCCTTTTACTCTGTTTTTACTTTTGCTTACATTTTAATTATGTATTTTAACAGTAACTTATTTTGTATGTATTAGCATTTATTAGTTGGATATTGGTCAACTTTTTGTATGTTTTACCTATTTGTCTTCTAACTATGTACCCTATCTGGTTCCTCTATTTTGATAGTCAATGTCTCTATGTGAATCATTTCTTCTCTATTTTGTTTATAATTGTCTTCTTCTTCTTAATATAGGCTTTTGAAAAAATTTCTTTTCGAGTCTTGGAGTAAACAAGTTTTGTGACTAGTATCAAAACTATTTATCCAATCTCTGGTCTTCCGTTAATTACCTGCAAAATACAACAATTATTAAGAAAACATAGGTTGACAGGAGAGACAATTGATGGCTTTATTTCATAGGGATGTCTAGGGAAGGAGTCGTAGCAATATTTTGAAAGTAATTGGAGGTTGAATTGTGTTGCAGAGGTTCAGGGTGGCGTCAAAAGGGTTTGATAGGTTTTACTGTGAAACGAGGCAAAGGAATGAAAGCGAGGGTTTTCAATGTTTTAACAGGAAAATTCTTAAATTTGGTGCGGGATTAGTTAAGTGAACAGTGATGGTTCATCAGTTTGAGTGGGGAGGCAACTTCCTAGCCCATCGCACCACTTTTGTGGCGAAGGCGGTATTGAGGAGGGGTCACTCGATCTACCTCCGTGCCTGACACGTAGCCTTTGGGGTTCGAAGGAAAACCGCTTTATCGAGTGGGTAACAATCGCTCATCGGGCTGAGCCGATATGGTTGTCAACCATTAGATGATGGCACAACTAATCGAATGGCAGTCAGGTGGCAAACTTCCACAGAGAAAATTAATGGGAGTTGAGAGGGGACCCAGGGGATTTAATCATGGTGGTTTGTGACTAATGCAGGGTTTAATCGCGAGATTAGGGGATCATGTGAAGTTAATGAAGGTTTTAGATGGTCTATATGGAGAATTGATGGGTTAAGTGGGTTTTGTCAGGGGAAAGAAAAAAACTATAGTTTATAGTTAAATGATGGGCGGGGATAATACATAGTGGATTTAATTAATACATCGGAAATGGTATTTAGGAGCTATATAATAAAATTAGAAATTAATATGAAATGAAATGAGCGGGGATGAAAAAAAGCATTAAGTGTAATGTCATATTTATGCATTTCTCTCACATACACTTAATACTTAGGATAAGATGTTTTGTGGATTTTTTGAATGAAAGGTAATTTCACATGGGGTTATTTACTTTCTCCTTGGTAAACGCAGTTTAACCTTAAGAAAAGGGGTTTTATTGGGCTACACAGGGAAATGAGTGGAGATGAATAGTTATGAAGGGGATTATAACACTTGATGTCCATAAGTCATTAATTCGAGGGTCTGGTCTCTCCAAAATTTAGAGAAATGCTCTGAGCCTTTATGACTTGAAGGATTTAAGTACTAGAACTTAGTTATCAATGGGGAAATTAGTAAATAAAGAGGTGAAATGACTAAGTGGATGTTAATTAAACCAACTTGTAAACCATTGTTCTTGCTTTCTTTACTGCTCATGCACATTGAAAGATGTATTTAAACATGACATAAGTTATTTTGCGAAATCAACTTGATACTTCAGCAACCTTTATTTTACTTACCCATTTCATACCCTACCATTTTTTCTACATTTTATTTGGGTGCATTTAGGCTAGCAAACCCTTATCAATCCTTTTCTTTTGAAAAGTAAACTATCTAATTCTAACCTTCTACCATCCAAGGGCTTAGATTAAAATTGTTCGCTTAGATTTTATTCTCTAACTATAAAAATAAAGTTCAAAGCATGATATAATCAAGATTAAACAATTTCATTACCATGGATTGTGGCATGAATAACAAGCTGCACAAAATCATTATTATGCATGAAATTAAATAGTAGTGGCATTTATACTTGCACACTTTCATGGTCTCTTTTTGTTTTTGGGGTTCATATATTTTCATTTTCTTACCTTCTCTTATTCTTTTTGTCCTTTGATTTTTCTTTTAGGACATACCCTCCTTACATTCTTTTATTTTTAAAATGAAAAACATTTGCAGAAAGAAAAGGTATGTACAATATTACAAGGCTTAACCTTAGTCATTCAAAATTATGACTCTTATTGGTATAGGAACCTAACACCATTGAAGAAAATGAAGGAGTTTTTTTATATCATTATTTCCTTAAAAAAAACTTTTTATTTTTCACAATTAATCTCTATTTGGTCGCAAAAATAGTAAAAAAAGCAGGAACACTCTTCTTCAAAAAAAACTGGAGCAAAAATTCAACAAATTTGTGATTTGTGAAATTGAGCATTTCACTCAACTTTAATTGATACAAATAGATAGTAGATTACTTATGAAGACCCGTCAATCTTTTAAATACCTTTGTACACCTTATTTTCTTTATTTTCATTAAACCACCACCTTTGTAGCAAGAACACAGCAAATCCCCTACAATATAAATGCATCAAGTGTCCACTCACATCCAAAGCACCTCTGGAGGATGGATGATGAAATCTATGAGTTTTTTGAATAAAAAACATGTCTTTATAACCTTTCGTGTAGTCTAGAACTTTGTTTGAGTGCAATTATGACATCAAATTTAGAAATGTCCAAGTGTAATGCAAGGGAGAAGCACAATAGCAACCTTACACCTTTGGTGCTTGCAAATGGTGACAAAGATATGACATACAATTCTATTTGACTACGTAATTGACGAAAAATACACCACTACCTTTTCCCAAAGTTGAAAAACAAAACCCACTATTACCTTTATCTATGACTTGGATGACACATTAACCATAGACTTACTAAAGCTATAATTTTTATGAAATCAATGATTTGATGTCTTTCATCACTGATTTTCTTTTATATATCCTAACCTAAATCGACACTAAATACTTGACCTCACACACTTCATAAAAAGTGGTGAGTTTATCTCTATGAGATCCTACCAAAACTTTTACAAATTGACCAAAATGATAAAATGACGAAACCTCACTTTGATTACTATAGAATAGAACGCTAACAAAACTATTGAAAGAATTTGAAGAAAGAGGTAAAAGAGTTTGTGGATATCATGCTTAGATTTTCAACACATAAAATAAGACTACAAGAATCTAGGCGGCCTGGTACAACTGATTATGATTTAAGAGTGGAAGTGAGAGGTCATTTCAATGCACTTCATCACATGTTTTCTAAGGACATCTAGATAGAATGATTCTATCATGGTTGTGGTTGACAGTTTGAAAAATACAATGCAATTCATTCGAATAAAGTATACATATTCAGCTATTGATGTGTCACATGTATTTATCATAGATATGGTAAGGTTACATGGTTTTCCAAAAACAAATGTGTGATACATGGATGCTAAGTTCACTTCTAGGTTCTTGAAAGAGTTATTTGTAAGTTTGGGTATAGATTTGGAATTCAACACAATATATCATCTACAAATAGTGGAAAAACACATAGGTTGAACAAGATATTGGAGTACATGTTTAGGATATATATGATGCATCAGGAGTGAAATTGAGAAGATTATATTCCACTGGTTCAGTTCACTTACAATAATGAATATGAGGAGTCTATAAGGATGAGTCTGTTGTAGGAAATATATGGGTGGAGATACAATATTCCTATGAGTTTGAATAGTCCAGTTAATGGGGTATTCATTGGACAAGACATGATGGTAGAGATGGAGCAGGAAATGGAGGTTATCAAGAAGAATTTGGAAGCAGCACAGAATAGGCAAAAAATTTATGTAGATTAGAATAGGATGATTAAGGTGTTTAAGGTTGTGGAATAGGTATACTTACACATCAAGCCCAAGAAGATCTCCTTGGGGATTGGATCATGTGCCAATTTGGCACCTCGGTATTGTTGACCTTTCAATATTACTTAGATGATTGGACTAGTGGCCTATCAACTTGCACTTCCCTCAATAGTGAAAGTCCATTATGTTTTCCGTGTGCCATTTCTTAAGAATTATTTTAAATATTTTGTTGATGTGATCGAACGATCTTTATTACAGGTGGATCGAGAAGAAGAATTCTTGTTGGAACCTTAGTTCATATTGCAGAGAAAGATGCTCATGCTTTTGAATCAAGCAATCAAGCAGGTGAAAGTGTAATGGAATAACTTTGGGCCCAATGAAGCTACATGGTTGATGGCACATCAGATGCAATCTGTATATACTTCTCTATTCACTTGTTGAGTGAATGTTCTCGATATACATTTTGGTGTGATGTTTTCGCATGTGTATATATGTATATGGATGTAAATACTACCATGAGTTTTATTATAAAGCTCGAATAAACGGTATGGGTATGTTTGCCATGTTGTTGTGTTTCTCATGTTGGTTTCTTTCAACATATTCATAATTGTAAATACTGAAATGAGCTAAGTTATAAAGCTCCATGGGAAGTATGTTTTGCTTTCAATAATCTTGTTGGTTGTAGGTGTCAATGAACATCAAGGATGGTGTTCCCCTAAAGGGGAGGTTCTCTAACATCCCTCGTTAAAAATCCATGTAATAGAGTAATAAAGGAAAAATAATAACCATTTTCATGGGACACGTATTCTAAGTTGAATGTTGGGAAAACCACAATGACGAGGATCACTTGTGATTAGTTAATGGCTATGGAAATTCGCAAACAAAATGGCAAAGGATTTGGAAAGGCATGAGGCATTAATTAGCATTTTATGTATGAAAGTAATGGAAAATATGAGAAAAGGGAGGTGAAAGGTCACAGGATACATGTGGGGAGGAAAATGAAGTAAAATACCAGAAAATTTAATAAAATAAAGGCCTTATTTATAAAAAGGATTTTGAGGATTAATTGACAGACTTTGATCTATTCAGTCTTGGAGCTCTCTCTCTATTATCTCTCTCTCGTACACTTGGAAACTTAGAGTTTTCTTGGAGGATTTTTGGAGAAGGGTGGCATGGTTTGCATTTGGAGAAAGAAGGAAATGGAAGACCAAGAAAGCACAAGAGGACATTGAGATCAACAACTATAATGGGCTTTGCTTGCAGGTACGAGGTCAATGTATGATTGCGTTGCTAATTTTTGCATGCATGGCATATGCATGGGTTTCATGGTTTTGATTTGTCATTGACATGGAGGATTCCCTAGATTGATAGTGGTTTTCCTATCGATTACATTTCTTTGATAATCATGACGTTGTGGGTTTTACTTTTGTCTTCTAGTTAGTTCTCATGTTCTTTTGGTTGTGGGTTGAGTTATTAGTTCCTAGAAACCTTGGTTGGACAAATGTTATGGAAGCCCTATAATAGCTTGGGTTGAGTTATTAGCAGTGGAAGCCTTGGCTAGAAAAATGTTGTGGAAGCCCTTGGTGGGTTGAGTTACTAGTTGTGGAAGTCTTCATTGGAAAAACACTCTGGAATCCTCACAACTGTTGTGGTTTTAGTTACTAGTCATGGAATCCCTGGTTGGAACAATCACTCTTGATCACATGACAACTTGTGTAGAGACCGATATGGTGATGGTTAGTGATGTACGATTGTGAGGTCGAATCAATGGTTCAGATAGTTTTTCCTCTACAATCCCCCATTTGGTTTTGTTTAGTTTGTTCCATGAGATCCCACATTCATGCGTGGAATATGATGAATGTATGATTCGTTCAAAGAGAGATTTGGTTCAACCCAATCTATGGTGGGGTGGTACGTGAAAGTTCAACACCTCGTTGCATTTTGCATATGTTAACAAGAGCTTGATTCCTCTTGTATTTGATGGGTAAATATAATGGTTTTTCTGTGATTTTTGTGACTTCTATATCCTGGTTAGTTATGTTGGTTATTTGTTGGTTATGAGGATGTTTTATGAGAAACTTGATGTATGGTTCTCATCATGTTTTGATTAGAAAATTAATAAAAAATGAATATATGGCCTATTATATGATAATGCAACTATTTTGATAAGGAGTCAATGCTTCCTTATGAATCTAAGATAAGTATGACACCTCTATGCTTATATCTCTTATTATGACCGGTATATTACATAGTTGTGACAACTTTGATGAGATGTTTGTCATGGCTAGTGAGGATTAGATTAAGTAATTATACCAATATTTGCATTCTTAACCTTGTTTTAATGTTATTCATCATTTCTGAAACTTTCATGAAGTTTTGAGAAGTGACCATTGGCGTGGCCCTAAAAAAGTGGCTTAGAATCCGAGATCTCTATCACAAAACTGCTTGAAAAATTCACAGTCGCTCGCATACCTTCTTATCAAATTAGCTTGAAAGCCACAATTGCATTCATGTCTTCTGCTCAAAGAGACTGAGGGTCCTCATCAATATACTGTGAAGTGGTTTCATGGGTTTACCACCACGAAAGGTTGGTTATCTCCTCACAGTTCTATAACATGTGTGGAAGGTCATCTTGGTTTCATTATTTCGTTTCCACTTCCTTAACTCTAGGTGGGGGGTTGAACCACAACATAGTAGCCTCTCGTCACATGTTTACACCAACAAACTCATTAACTTGGGTAAATGTGCGAAGGGGGTGTTACATTATCAAGAATTATTTGGTGCATGGTAGGAATTTAATCTCCAAAGACTAATCTAAAATATTTTAAATGTTGATATTTATCTCAGAAGTAGTTATGCCTTTTTTCACTTTTAATGAAATTAATTAATTAAAAAAATGTCATATAAACATGAGTTATAGCTTTTTCTAAATGTGGTATTATTAAGTAATGTGGGAGTGAACTTCTATTGTTAAGAATAATGTTATGTGTTTTTCTAAATGTTTAAAAGTTTACCTCATATATTAGCTCTTTTTATAACTAATATAATAATAGTTAAAATTAGTTATAATTAGATTAATTTTAATGAATATTTTTATTTTATTAATTATTTTTTTTTGGCAATGGAGAATTATCATGAGGTAAAGTTTTTTATGCTATTGATGGCTACTAGCCATCTAATTTAAATGGATGCATTAGTTTTTAGGTAGATTTTAGGGATTTAAATTCTATTTTAAAGGTAGTTATGTTGTTTGAATTAAATTCATTAATTAAGAAAATGTGATTAGTTATTTTCTTATGTTTAAGATATGGGTCCATACTGCGCGCCTACCACAGATACGAGGAGCAGTAACATCAGAGGTAAACCAAACGGTGCAAATGACCTCATCTCCATGGCTCCCTCTAATAACAATAATCCCTTGTAATGGCGAGCTAGCGTTATTGCTATATTTCTTATGAATGAATGATTATAAAAGACCAAGAAA
Organism: Pinus taeda; assembly: GCA_000404065.3. Classification (NCBI taxonomy): domain Eukaryota; kingdom Viridiplantae; phylum Streptophyta; class Pinopsida; order Pinales; family Pinaceae; genus Pinus; species Pinus taeda. The sequence goes on from APFE030591243.1 coordinate 20,045, forward strand.
CTAATGGTTATCAATCTGTAATGTAGCCCCTTTTATAGCATTCTGAAGTCAATATTATTATTTAAAAAAATTAATATGGGTGTACAATTATTATAA
>APFE030591243.1:24278-36666 GCA_000404065.3 Pinus taeda
ACGATCACTGCTCACCCTCCAAAAGTGGTGCGGGAAATACTGCTTACCACTCATCCTCCATCCCCGCCCGATAAACTTCGCACATCTCTTCTGCCCGGTGACCGTTGGATCTGTCCACCCGAGATCTAACGGCTCACGTTTGTCTCCTCCCGCTTCCTCCCGATACCTCCTGCTGAGAGATCTCCGCCGTCCATCTGTGCAATCCAACGACCAACCTTGTTCCTCCAATAAGTCCGTCAACCTGCCGTGTAGTACGTGACCTTTGATTGTCCCATGCACTCGAAGGATGAAGGCGATCACCTACCAGTATCTGACGCAATTCATCTTCAACAACTTCATTCAAGAAACAGTATGGCCAAGGAGAAAAGGACAGAGTCTGAGCAAGTGAACATATTCAATAATTATGGAACTTCTTCCATACAATACTCCACCTACCCAAGAAGCATAGCAAAGCACCTGAGAAGATTAGATTTGTTCACTGAAGTAGGCAAATTGTACTAAAGACTCCATCAGGCAATTAAAGCAGTTGGTGGTCAATTATGACCCCTCCACACCTAGAATAGCAGAATATCTTTGTAATGAAACTTTATATATACCCAGAAACAAGATGTAATCAGGGTTGATGGTTGTAATTTTGATGTAAGGTTCAACTTCTGGAGACTATGACTGTGTTGATACTTGCAGTGTCTCATCTTCATTTTCAGCTAACACAAGCTTCTTTTGATGTTAATTACTCATTGTTCACTTCTATTCTATTCTAGGTTGTGCCTGTATTGCAGTTTTCATGAACTCTTGAAGTTTAGCATTAGAGGAGCTGTCATCCTACCTTTGTGGTAAATTCTTGTACGTATCAGTGAATGTGTCACTCATGATTCTTTTTTACTTAATGCTAGAGAGTTATCATCCTATCTGTGCATTAGGAAATAGATTTACAGACCTTTTTATTGGTTGTAGCTAGCCATCACATGGTCTTATGCATCTACTGGTGGTCAATATTCTCCATACTCACCTAATCCTTAAACTGTGGGTAATTGGTGGTCTAAAGCCTTGTAGTTTGGGGGTGTTCACACATGTCTGGAGTTAAGCATAGTAGAAGTGGTTATTCGGCTTGAACAAGCATCATTCCCTCCATTCATCCATTCCAACATTATGTTGAGTTTGTAATGTTCCTTAGCATCTCTGAGCTACAACCTAGGAGAGTTTCTTGGGGTGATAAGAGGGCTCATACGTAATGATTCATGATGTCCATTATTGTAGGCAAACTCCACCAAGTGGAGGTAATCCTCCCATTTCTGGGGTTGTTGCATTACAAACACTCTAAAAATGTCTTCCAATATTTGTTTCACTTGTTCTGTCTGGTCAGTTTTTCGTGGATGGTAGGAAGTGATGAATTGAATTTGAGTGCTTAATCCTATGAAGAGGGTTTACGAAATTGCAGATGTAAATTTTACATCTCTATAGGATATCACTACTCGTGGTATCCCGTGTAGTCGGAAGATTTCCCTCATAAATATGTTTGTAATCTCCACCGTTTTATAAGTGGATTTTACGGGAATGAAATGAGTAGGTTTCTCAACTTGTCCATCACAACCATGCTTGAGTCATGTTGTTTTCTTGTATGATGTAATACTGTAATGAAGTCTAAATTGATTGTCTCCCATTTTCATTCAGGAATGGTTAAGGGTTGTAACAAACTGGCAGGATGTTGGTGTTCTACGTTTACCAATTGTCACTTAAAACATTTGGACAAGTATTATGCCACATATTTTTTTAGACCTGTCCATAAATAAATTTTCTTGATAGCAGAAAACAATTTCTGGTATCCTGGATGAGCTGCGTAAGGTTTTCTATGAAACTCATCTAATAACAATAGCTTGACAAAGTTTTGATTGGGAATATAAATCCTATTTTTGAATGTTAATATTTTATCGGGGCTAATTCCATACTCTCACTCCCTCCCATTTTCCTGAGTTTCTGAAGCTTGTTGCCACAAGAATGTATATTTTGATCTCTCAGGGAGGCCTCGTGGATAACCTTTGGCAGGTTATATTGTGCTTGGCTGAATTGTACTTCATAAATGCAATGTACTTTTCAGCTTAAAGTGTCTGCTACCCAATTTCACTTTCCTTTGAGGTGTTTCATGTCAAAGTCAAACTCGCTCAAGAATGCGGTCCATCTGGCCTGCCGAGCATTTAAACTAGATTGGCTAAAGAAATTTGTAAGACTACTGTGGTCAGTTAATAATAGAAATTTCTTCCCTAGAAGGTAGTGTCGCCACACTTTTAATGCATGCAATATTGCAGTCAACTCTGGATCATAAGTAGAGTAATGTTGTTCATACTCCTTTAGTTTGTGTGATTAACAGGCTATGGCTTTTCCTTCCTGAGTTAATACTCCACCAACACCCTCCTTACTCACATCTATACATACTACAAAATACCTTTCCGAATCTACTACTTTTAGCACTGAGGCAGTCATGAGAAGTTTCTTTAGTCATTCAAAACTTTGATGGAATTCCACTGTCCAGTGGAAAGCACACATTGTTTTCTAAGGTGAAGTCATTGGAAAAGCTATTTTTGAGAATCCTTTGATAAACTGACGATAATACCCTCCTAGGCCTAAAAAGGATCTTATGTCAGCAACATTTTTTGGTGTGGTCCATTCCATGATAGTTTTGATCTTTTCTGGATCCACCGCTATTCCTTTTTCCAATATTACATGGCCTAAGTACTAGATTTGATCCTTGTATAAATCACACTTACTAAATTTTGTGTACGACTGGTTATCTCACAGAATCTACTATACTGTTCTCAAATGTTTCTCATGTTCCTCCTTACTTTTTGAATAGATCAGGATATTATCAATAACAATAAGTAAAAATTATTTAAGAAATGGTTGGGAAATGCCATACAACAAGCTCATGAAAGTCATCGGAGCATTGGTAAGGCGAAAAGGCAGTAACACAAACTCATAGTGTCCATAATGACTTCAAAATGCGGTTTTGCAGATGTCTTCATCCTTTATTCTGATTTAATCATAGCCAAACCTTAATTCAATTTTGGATAATACGCTAGCTCCCAGTACTTGATCGAATATATCGTTTATGCGAGGTAAAGGATATTTATTTTTGATGGTTAGATTGTTTAACTAACGGTAATCGATGCATAATCTTAATGTCCCATCCTTTTTCTGTACGAATAGTACAGGGGCTCCCCAAGGGGACACACTAGGGCGAATGTAACATTTATCTAGCAGTTCTTGAAGCTGCATTTTCAATTTTTTTAATTCAAGAATGCTCATGTAGTAAGGGGCTTTAGAAATAGGAGCTACCCGAGACACTAACTCAATGGTAAAATCGATGGCGTGCTTTAATGGCAACCCAGGAATGGATTCATGGAGTACATCCACAAATTCTTGAATTGAAGGAATTCTCCCTAAGGAGGTCATATTATTCCTATCATTGTTGTACCTTACTTGGTTAACATAAATCCGAAAGCTCTTCCTTATGCATCTTGCAAGCTGGTTGGCTGTAATAGGGCATAGTTTAACATTCTTCTTGATTCCTTGAATTTCATTTCACTGCACTAACTCGGTAAGATAACTGAGTCATTTTACTTTGCAATCCACTAGAGACCAACAACTCTCCAACCAGTCCATTCCTATCAATACATCATACGAACCGAAGGGAAGGATGTTCAAGTCAATGTGAATCGGTTGTCCTTAAACTGTTATAAGGAAATTTTCTATTTTTGCAGACACCTTCCTTTTTGTCCCGGTGGCTAGTTGAAATAGCCAAGGCTTCTTAAATTTACTGCTTTTTAGCTTACATTTTTCTACCATATTCGGACTAATGTAGCTTAAGCTAGCTCCTAGATAAAATGAAACAGAAACATGTTGATCATCAATCATACAGTCACATTCGATCATAGTGGGCTGATATTTCGCTTGATGATCGTCCATGGCAACACTGATTCTAGACATGCTTCTTGCGATATATCCCATTATAGATGCTTCTTGCATGTTTGACACTTGTTAATTTTGAGCATTGTGTGGGCAATTCTTGTAATAATATGCTTCCCCACATCCCCAACATTGCAGTGGCAATTTTTGTGGCTGGTCTGTAATAGTTTTGCTAACTCCTTCGAGCTGTCTATTCTCAGTATAACTCTAAGTTTTGGGCATGTCTCTTGCAAATTTTCCAAAAGTCATTTGTTGATTATTTCTGCCATTTATGAATTTTGGTTGTCTATTTGGTGGTACGTTCATTATTTTCTTGCCAATGGCTCCCTTAGGTCCTTCATTTTTCTACCTCATCTGCTGATAACAGATGCAAGCTTTACGTACGACATCATCCATTGTTTTAGGATAATAAAATTATAATTTTTCCTTCATGAAATTTTGCAAGGTGTTAGTGAACCGATGAATTTTAGCTTTTTCTTGTTGCATATATGGAATGTACCATAACTGGGAAGTAAACCGCTTCACATACTCGTCCATGGTTAAGGCTCCCAGTCTTAACTTATGGAACTCCTTTGCTTTTATGCCATAGTAATGTTTAGTTAGGTATTTATCTTTAAAATGTTTCTGAAATTCGTACCATGTTACTTCCTCCTCATCTATCTTCCTCACGGTTTCAGTTTCTTCCCACCAAAGGGTGGCCTTCCGCTGTAATTGGTAAACTGCTAGTCGAGCTTTAAGTTTCACAAGATACTCATAAATATGAAGATATTTACCCATGTCGATCAACCAAGCTCCCGCTTCTTCAGATTCCCCTACAAATAGCCATGGTTTGATTTTTTTAAACTCACCATTTTGTCCTCTTCCTTTCTATCCTCCTTTGATCTGACACATTATCTAAATTCCCTTCTTCTTCCTCTTTATGGCCTTCTGTTAATTCCTCATTATCCTCTCTATTGTTGGTAGTTGGGGTCTTTTCTCTATTTTCTGTTATGGGGTCAGGAGCATGCTGATTTTGTCGATTAGACAGAATTTTAAGGATCTTCTCATGTTCTTGCCTTAGTCGCTTGTTTTCCTTCCTCATGTTCATGATTTATGCTTGCAAATGTTGCACGGTTTCCAGCAGAGTAGCGTTGGCTTGTTGTGATTCCTCTCCCAATTGTACCCATAGTTCTGGGTTTTTCTCCACAAAAGGTGTTTATGGTTGGCTTAGTGTTCTGGGGCTTCTCCTTATTTTTTGTGTTGGTGCTAAATTATATATTTTTTTTTCTATTTCTTTGTGTTCATATACATCCAAACTCAATTTATGTAATTTGTTTATTGCATGATTACACATAGATAAAAGACTTAATGAATTGTACTAAAATAATGCAGAAGTCTTAACTTATGCGCCTAGGCTCTTATACCATTTGTAACATCCATATATATAAAAAAAATTAACCATTATGTAAATAAAAGTGCTGTGCTATAGAAATTAATTGACTATTACCAACGGGCATTTACAGTACCCATAACCTTCACAAATTACAAGGCTATTTCATGTGGATAATGTAGCACCCAATCCTTACTGGACTCCATGTAACTCTGATAAAGAATGGAAATTAATTTTCCTGCCTGGTCCTTGCCTCGAGGAATTCCACCTCATTAAAGCAGGAGAACCCCAAGGTCCTTTGATGTCCTCGCCATCCCTTCCATAGTTGGCTTCATATCTCTACATTAACTTGGCCACTTACAGGAGTCTAGAGATTGCACATTTGGTGCGATCTTTGTCGTTGAATCCTGGATGATCCACGGTCCTGGCTACTTGAGGTTGACGGATAGGGTTAAGATCCTATGGCTGCGAGGGAATGTTCATTTGTTCCTAATTTTGTTTCATGGTGCTTCTGCTTTGCGGCCCTGATGGTAGACTGTTAGTAAGGCTACATGCTTCTCCACTAGGTAAGGGCAAGTCATTACCAATGTTTGAGTGTTTGTTTGATCATCCTTTCCTTACTATTTTAGTAGATCAGATGGGGTTTCCTCACTATCTCTCTTGCGGAGGGGTTATTGATACTGAATGGGTTTTCTTGTCAAATATGTGTGACCTCTAAATGGAGCAATACGGCTTCACCTATGGGTGGAAGGTAGCAATCTCATCCATTCATGGTTAAGTTGATTTCCTTTTCCTGAATATTTTTTAATGGTTTTAAGCTACTCTACTGAATTTGGTCGTAGCCCCTGGGAGTGTAGGTCTCCGCTCATATAATGTCTCTTTTTGTCATTTGTTTTTAATTTTGGATTCCTTAAACTAGAAATGGTTGTTATTTAATTGTTCTTTTGAACAAGTAATATTTTGATGGTTTCGTTTTGACCTTGTAGAATGACCTTCTCGGGCTTTGACGTTTTAAGTACTACTGTGTCATGTTTTCTCCAGGTGGATTGTGCCGAGAACTCCTTTTGCTTTGAGTTTTTAAGATTCTCCAGTGATCAGAGAGCTTGAAATTGTATTAAGATGGAATTGGGCCTTATGGCCATAGTACCTCTGCTCGATGGTTTTAGCTATATGTTTTAGTTAAAGATAGGGTCGGCATGACTGATGTTTAGACTTGTATTTTGGTTTGACTCTTGTATTCAATGGGGACTGAATGGTGATTTGGCATTTAAACATATACTTTAATTTATTGGTTGTTATGACCCAAAATATTACGAAGCTTTATTGTATATACATATTGATTAAGTTTTTTTTAAAAGCTGAGAATATTTTAAGATTTACATTAAAGGAATTGTTGTTTTTATTTTCTGTATATGATTCTAAATGTGCCAGACTTGATACACTGCTATCTATGTTCTATGCTTTAAGGGTTCGGATCTTTTATGAGCCTGGGTATTCAGCTGTTGGAGTGTTATTGCAGAACTCCACCAATGTTGATAACCCTAACCCTTTAGCAATATACATATCTTCACACCGAATATGATTTGGGTCGTTACATACATGATTTTATTGTTATAAATGTACAACGATTTCTGTTGTGATTTCAAGAATTCTATTAGCATATGTGGGTACATAGTTTTAATATGCAACATAAATGTTTACGGTTGAGTTAGAGGCCTGTTAAGTATGAGAAGTCTAGACTCGAGTGATAGATCTCTGTATCAATACTTGATTATTAGATTCATGATTCCTTTGGGAGTAAATTAGAATTCTTTCTGTAAACAATATCATCATAAAAGCAACAATATTTGTTTCCTCCTGTATGCTCTTGCAACTGTGTGTTACATTTTTGCGTAGAACTTATTAAAGATTTCATTTCTATACTACAACAACATTCTAAGTTACTAATCTAAATTTTTTTGATGACACTAAACATTAATTACTTCCCTAAAGTAATAAATAGATGTTAACACAAGGATAAGTACCTATTTGGATATTTGAATGAATATGCTTCAAGCCTACATTCCTTTGATTTAGAAGGTCTCGTCACCTGACCTCAGATCCCGTAATTATGTCCAGAATCCCCCTTGAGCTCTTCCACTTCTGTCAAGGACAGACAATTTTGGTACCTTGGGCATCAGGAAACTAATCTAGTCTCAAGTCGCGTACCTCAATTCCTTCCCACTCGCTAACTTGCTCAGCTCTCGGAATAAAATTTCTCACAGTACAATTTTTTCTCCCCCTTTCCAACCCCCACTAGTTCCTCTATTTTCCCCTTTTTAAGGTAGAAAGTGAGAGAACTATCTGTAACTATTTTTCAGTAGTTCATAAAATTGATTTTCTAGTTCCATTCGCAACTGAATTAGAATCTTTTAATTAATATTTAACAACTTTTCTTATGGCGTTTCACCCTAAACATTTTTAACAATTCAAAATAAACTAAACTAAAATAAAAGTGGTAAATAAAACTTGATAACAACAATTTTCGATATGTTAGCAGGTGTTACATTATTTGATTATAATTACAAATATAAATTTATTATTAATTTTTTTATTTAAAATTATTATTTAATTCACATTACTTTATTTAATTTCTTAGATTATATTCATTAATTTATTTAATTTAACATTAATTATAATTGGTTCATGTCAATTTAATTTTTATGAAAAACAATACCTATTCTAGAAGTTAATTATTTTAATTTTGAATATTTTAATTTTAAATTTTATTTAATATTAATTTGAGCTATTAATTAAAAATATTAATCAATTAAATATTTCTTGGTGGCATTTACTTTAACATGCCACACTCTTAAGGTCATAAATTTGTCTGTTAATAATTCTTAAGAAGAATATTCAAACCATATTTGCCTCCCAATTAATTACAACTTTTTATTTCAAAAAATAAATCAACAAAGCTGTATCCACACCTTAGATTTTACATGTAACAGTTTACCATACAATAAAACATTTAACTCTCTCATACATAAAGATAGGAGTAATTTATGATTACTCCAAGAGGTTTAGATTTTAGAGTGGATGTGACGGAATTCCAAGCTAAAAGTTGGATAATTTATTTTCAAATACAGTGATGAATTTTAACATACATTAATATTCTTTTTTTAAATAAGTATATTTGGGAAGAAATCATCAATTTTAATTTGTGGTTAAACTTATTTTATAATTTTGTGTTATCACCCTTATTTTTATAATAAGAAAATGCATATATATATAATATATATATATAATATAATTATTTGTGTTTTTTAGATATAACCTATAATCAAGGATTAATACATTTTAAATATTTTTTTCGATATGTAATATTCAAATTATGTTTTAATCTAAAGTTACATTGGATTGATAATGAAATAAATTATATTATATATAATTTAGGATATCAAATAATATGGATCTAGAGTTATATTATATATAACAAATTATATTAATAAATGTGGTTGAATATGCACACAAAGCATGATTTTTCCATATTTTACATACCAATAAAGTTTTTTTCAAATAAAACAATTAATATAATTTAATATAATTTATATTATAAATTAAATTATTAATTGATATTATTTATCGTTAAAAATGTTAATATCATTAATAATATTAAAAACTATTATATTATATTTTTTAAGCGAATAAAAAAAATAATTATTATTAAAACCTTTAAATTTTTTTAATTAATAGTTTTATAATAATATTGTTAAAAAAATTATTTTATTATTAATTGGTTTTGTGTCTAGAAAATAGAACATTTGAACATGCCATATGAAGATGAATAATATCCAAGCATTTGTCCACAAACTCTGAGAACTCTTTCTTCAAATTCGGTCAATAGTTGTGTTAGAGTCCTATGCTATAGTAATCAAAGTCATGTTCAGATTTTTTATCATTTTTGCCAATTTGTAAAAGTGTTGCTATGATCTCAAAGAGATCAAGTCATAAATTTTTGTGAAGTGTGTGAGATCAAGTATTTAGTGTCAATTTAGGTTAGGATATATTAAGGTTTTTGAGTGATGGAATATATCAAATCATTGATTTCATAAAAAGTCTAGCTTTAGTAAGTCTATGGTTAATATGTCATCCAAGTCATGGATAAAGATAATAGTGGGTTTGGGTTTTCATCTTTGGGACAAGTTAGTGGTGTCTTTTCAGTTGATTACATAGTCAAATAAAATTGTATGTCATATCTTTGTCACCATTTGCAAACAACAAAGATCTAAGGTTGTTACCATGCTTCTCCATTGCATTGTGCTTAGACATTTCTAAATTTGAAAGGTCATAATTTCACTCAAACAAAGTTCTTGACCACATGAAAGGTTGTAAAGACATGTTATTTTATTCAAAAAACTCATACAGTTCATTATCCATCCACCTGAGGTGCTTTGGATGTTAGTGGGACACCTCTTGCATTTATATTTCATGAGATTTATTGTGTTCCTTGTGAAAAGGTGGTGGTTTAATGAAAATAAAGAAAATAAGGGGTTTGAAGGTCTTTAAGATATTGATGAAGCTTCATAAGTAATCTACAATCTATTTGTATCAATTAAAGTTTAATTTAATGCTCAATTTCACAAATGACAAATTTTCTGTGTTTTTGCACAGTTTTTAATGAAGAAGTGTGTTCCTACATTTTTTACTGTTTTACAAGCAAAATTGAAGACTAGTTTGCGAAGAAATGGTTATAAAATTTGATAACAACAGTTGTCGGTGTGTCACTAGGTGTTAAAACTCCCTCCCCTTGAGAGGAATGTCATCCCTGGTCTTCTTTCTTTAAGTGAACAGTGTAGGATAGAGTTTCTGCATGGCTTCCTCTTCTTCCCAAGTCGCCTCATCTAGGCCAAAGTGCTTCCACTGCACTTTGACCTGGGTCATGGCTCGCCTCCATAGGGTGGTTTCTATCCGATCTAGGATATGAAGAGGCTCTGCCAGAAATTCTCCCTCGAGTTCTACCTATACATTCATAACCTTTTGTCAAAATATTTTTTATAAATCATAATTACTAATAGTTATATTTCATTCTATCATTACTTGAATGCTTTTCGAGTTAATAATATGTCTAGTGTCATATACATATTTTTTAAATAAGGATACATAGAAGACATTATGGACTCAGATGTCACTCGGGAGTGTTAGCTTGTACGCCATGGGTCCGATTCGCTCAAGAATCTGAAAAGGTGGACAATACTGTGGTGCAAATTTTGCACAATCCTTCCATTCCAATGTGCTTTTTGAGGGCTTAACCTTCAAATATGCATGATCTCCTAAGTAGAATTCTTTATGGGTTCTTTTCTTATCTGTATACACCTTTTGCCTATCTTGACAAACATTCAAATTTTGGAAAACCTTCTTGGTGGTCCCCTCCATTTCTGCTAACATATCAGGACCCAACACTAACCTGTTATCTGGACTATTCCAGTCTATGGGTACCTGACACTTTCATCCATATAGAACTTCAAAATGGCTCATAACTAATGATTCATGATGTCCAATATTGTAGGCAAACTCCACCAAGTGGAGGTAATCCTCCCATTTCTGGGGTTGTTGCATTACAAACACTCAATGTCTTCCAATATTCGGTTCAGTTGTTCTGCTAGTTGTCTGTTTCTGGATGGTAGGCAGTGATGAATTGAATTTGAGTGCATAATCCTGCGAAGAGGGTTTTCCAAAATGCGGATGTAAATTTTACAGCTGTATAGGAGATCACTACTTGAGGTATCCCGTGTAGTCAGAAGATATTCCTCATAAATATGTGTGCAATCTCCACCATTTTATAAGTGGATTTTACAGGAATGAATGAGTAGTTTTTCTCAGCTTTTCCACCACAACCATGCTTGAGTCGTGTTGTTTTTTGGTACAAGGTAATCCTGTAATGAAGTCCAAAGTGATTGTCTCCCATTTTCATTCAGGAATGGTCAAGGTTTGTAATAAACAGACAGGATGTTGGTGTTCTACCTGTACCAATTGTCACTCTAAACATTTGGACAAGTATTCTGCCACATATTTTCTTATATCGGGCCATAAACAACATTTCTTGATTGCAGAGAACAATTTATGGTATCCTGGATGAGTTGCGTAAGGTTTTCTATGAAACTCATCTAATAAAAATTGCTTAACGGACTTTTGGTTGGGAATATAAATCCTATTTCTGAATGTTAATATTTTATCGGGGCTAATTCCATATTTTGACTGCCTCCCTTTTTCCTAAGTGTCTGAATCTTGTTGCCATAAGAATGTATATTCCAGTCTCTCATGGAGGCCTCTTGGACAACCTTTGGCAGGTTATATTGTGCTTGACTGAATTGTACTTCATAAATGCAATGTACCTTTCAGCTTAAAGTGTCTACTACCAGGTTTTATATTCCTGTGAGGTGTTTCATGTCAAAGTCAGACTCGCTCAAGAATGCGGTCCATCTGGCCTACTGAGCATTTGAATTGGATTTGTTAAAGAAATTTGTACGAGTTTTGTGGTCAGTTAATAATAGAAATTTCCTCCCTAGAAGGTAGTGTCACCACACTTTTAATGCATGCACTATTACGATTAGCTCCAGATCATGAGTAACATTGTTCATACTCCTTTAGCTTGTGTGACTGACAGGCTATGACTTTTCCTTCCTAAGTTAATACTCCACCAACACCCTCCTTACTCACATATTTACATACTAAAAAATACCTTTTTCGTATCTACTACTTTTAGCACTGAGGCGATTGTGAGAAGTTTCTTTTGTCATTCAAAACTTTGCTAGCATTCCATTTTCCAGTGGAAAGCACACCCCTTTTTCTGCAGTGAAGTCATTGGAAAAGCTATTTTTGAGAAGCCTTTGATAAACTGACAATAATGCCCTCATATGCCCAAAAAGTATTTTATGTGAGCAACGTTTTTCGGTGTGGTCCATTCGATGATAGTTCTGATCTTTCTTGGATCCACCACTATACCTTTCGCGGATATTACATGGCCTAAGTACTCGATTTGATCCTTGTAGAAATTGCACTTACTGAATTTTGCGTACA
>APFE030591244.1:0-17008 GCA_000404065.3 Pinus taeda
TTTGCCCCAAGCTATGGCTCTAGTAACTAGTAACACAACCCAAACTATTTTAGGGATTCCAAAGTGTTTTTTCCAACCCACATCTGTAGGAAACCTAACCACCAATAAAAAAAATGTGGGAAACCCACAACACCATGGTTATATAGGAAATGGTAAGGAAAGCCTAAAACGACTACCAATCTAGGAAAATCTCTATGCCAATGAAAAAACATAACCAAGGAATCACATGCATATACCATGCACCCAAAAATCAACAAGGAAATCACACATGCAACATATTACCTCCAAATCAATCCTGTTGTAGTTGCACATCCAATAATATCCTTGCACTTCCTTGATTTCCTCTTCCTTCTTTCTCCAATCCGAGTAAATAACAAAGTGAAACCATAATAGAAACCATGGAAAATCAATGATAATATCAACATGATAACGAGTAAAAGTGCTCATAGATCACAATAGGAAAATAAATTTTATTAACATATGAAAGTGTCAGCTAAGTCAAGTAGTTGCATGTACCACCTGGCCATAGATTTGGTTGAATAAAATATCTCTTCCAGCCAATCACCCATGCACCATATTCCAAACATGAATGTGGGATCTCTTGGGATAAACAAAATCAGCTAGGGTTTCCAGAGGACAAACCACCTCAACCCTCAACCATAGTGATCTCACCTATACTCTAGAAATCACTAACATCAAACAGATTGATCTCTACTCAAGTTGACCAAAGCTTCGAAAACTAGTAGCTCAACCCACAACCTTCCAAGTCTTTACAGTGTTTGTTCCAATTATGGCTCCAGGAACTAGTATATCAACCCACTAAGGGATCCAGAGAATTTGCCCCAACCTATGGCTCTAGGAACTAGTAAATCAACTCAAAATATTCCAGGGCGTTCAGAGCACTTGTTCCAACCCACAGTCATAGGGAACTAGTATCAATCTAAGCAAATCTCTATGCCAATAACATGACATAAACAAGGAATCGCATGCATATACCATGCATCCAAAAATTAGCAAGGAAATCACACATGACACCTATTACCTAGAAAAAAATCTAGTTGTAGCAACAGATCCCATCATCTTCATGCACTTTCTTGTTTTTCTTTGCTTTCTCTCTCCAATCCAAGTGAATACTAGAGAGCTGAAAGAATTCTCCAAATTTCTGTAAGTGTGCAATAGTATGAGAGAATGAGAGAATGAAAATGAGAGAGCTAGAAACTAAACTGGTAAAAGATAAACTAAAGAAAGTTTCTAATTGATTCTTGGAAGCCTTTCTATCATTGAGTTCTCTATTTTTTACATTTTCCTTTATTTTCCTCTAATTTCCCTTGCTCGAAAATATGTGTCTATTCACCTTCCTTTTATCCTATTTTCCTTTATTTTTATAATTAAATGCCAATTATTGCCTCTTTTCCTTTTTCATTACCTTTGCCAATTTCCATAGACATTATTAACCCATAAGTCATACACACTATAATGTTTTTCATAACATTTTAGCTTGGAATATTTGTCCCATGATCTTGGTCTTATTTTATTTACATGGAAATCAACCAGGGGTTGTTACACACAACTGTGTCAAAAACACCATATAGAATGAGCATCCATAAACTTATGGAATTACAAATGTAGGTACAATAATTATTGGATAAAGGTTATATGAAACCAAGTGTTTGCCTCGTGAGCACCAATTTTGTTTGTTAAAAAGAAAGATGGGGATTTTAGAACGTGCAAAGATTATCAATAATTTAATAAATTGACAATTAAAAATAAATACCCTCTGCCCCAAATAGATGATCTGTTTGATTAAATATTTAACTGAAAAATCAACTTACAAACCTCTAGATATAGAGGTGGAAGGGGACATAAAGGACCCCTTAAAAAGGAAAAATGTTGAAAATGAACTTGGTAAGTCTGAACATGAAATTGAAAATTCTAAAAGTGTAGAAAATTATGATAACACATCTCAAAAAATAGCAAAATCAAGGAAGAAAAAGAAAAAAAAAACTCTATTGAGGGTTCAAAAATATAAGACCACCTACCTTTGATGGAGAAAAATAAGAAGAAGTTGAACCCTGGATATTGAAAATCATGAAATATTTTCAAGTGTGTAATTACTCCGACAATCTAAAGGTGAGATTGGGGTTATTCCAATTACAAGGTAAGGATGCACTATGGTGGGAGGAAGTGAAAAGAATACACGATATTGATGAAAAGATAGTCACCTAGGAAAAATCTCAAAAACACTTCAAGGAAAAATATCTAACTAAAAGATATTACAATGGTCAAGATAAAGAATTCCATGACTTGAGGCTGGAGAGATTGAGTATGGATGAGTTTGTAGAAAAAATTACAAACCTTTTAAGATGGGTTCCATACATTAAAGAGGAAAAAGTGAAGCTATAGGGATTTATGAACTATGTTCCACTTTCACACAAGGAAATGATTGAATTTGAAAATCAAAATACCATGGATGAAGCTATAAAAATAGATTATTTTATCAACAGTTGAAATAGAAGAATGAAGGCTCTGAATCTTGGTCTAACAAAGAAAAAGGTAACTTTGGAACTTTAAGTAAGAAGCCAAAATCTTTTATTCCAAATAACTTTGGAAGAAACAATCAATGAAAAAGGTTTAATTTGAATAACTAGTTATAGTCTGTATGGTCTGAAATAGGTTTCAAACAAGCTAATCTAAAACTAAAGGGATGAATGGCGAAAGGGAAACATGACCACTAAAATGTTGGCATTCTGAAGAACCCCATCTATTGAGGAACTGGACACACAACACCATATTAGTTAAAGCATTGCAAGTTGTACAAGATGCAACTACAGTAAATGACATAGAAACAAATATAGAAAAGAAAAATGCTTCTCTAGAAGACAAACAAGTAGAACACCATTCAACCATGATCAAAATTGAAGGTATTAAACTAGACAAACATGTATCTTCTTTAGATGATCTAGGGACTAGTCTTAATTATGTTAATACAAGTTGTGGAAAAATAAAAATTCAATGAAAAAAAACAAAAAAATCATGGTTGTTTTAGCTGACTACAAGTACAAAAAGAAGATAACTAACTAAGTAAAACATTGTCATACAATTAAATTGATGTAAAATATAATTAAATATGAACATACTACCCTTAGGTTCCTATGACCTATGATACTAATGGAATAGTTGGAGAAAAGAAAATATGTAATCAATTGCTTAGAAATGAATGCTACTTATGTAACAAAGGAAGGAAATGTGCAAGTGATTAGAGACATGTGTAGGCTTATCTCCATAAGACAAATTTCATTCTTGTAACTGAAAAGATTTTCCTGAAAATGGTGTAAACTATTTTATTTTCAAGTAGAAGAAAACATAGTGAAAACATAAGATAAAACTATATATTATCTAGCTGTAAATATAGAAGTTAAGGATGTTTTCCTTGAACAAATTCTAGGATTACTACTAAGAAGAGAGATATACTTTACAGCTCACTTGTTACCAAGACGCACACCTTTGGCAAAAGAACCATATAGATTGAACATGAATGAACTAATGGGATTGAAAATGTAGCTACTCTAATTATTTGATAAAGTTTATATCAGACCAAGTGTTTTCCCTTGAGGAGGCCTGATGTTGTTTGTTAAAATGACATATTTGACTTTCAAAATGTGCATAGATTATTATTTGTTGTATACAATAATAATTAAGAATAAATATCCTTTACCCCATATAGATTATCTATTTGATCAATTCAAAGTAAGAACAATGTTTTCGGATATAGACCTTCGATCAAGTTATGCTTAGTTGAAGATCAAAGATGAGGATATACATAAGAGGACATTGAGCATAATGTATGCACACTATGATTTTGTTGTACTCCCATTTGGTATTACCAATGCACCTTCTAATTTTATGTGTCTTATGAACAATGTGTTTACATAATATTGAGACAAGTTTACACTATTTTTCATTATTGATATTTTAATATATTCAAAAAACCACGAAGAACATGAAGAACATTTAAGAATAATGGTGCAAATCTTGAGAGAGAATTTTTTTTATGTAAATTTCAGCAAGTGTGATTTTTACAAATAGAAAATTCAGTACTTGGGTCATGTTATCTCTAAACAAGGCATATATGTTGATCTTGAAAAGTTTAAGGCCATTTTAAAGTGGCGTGTAACTAAGGATGTAGCAGATATCAGACCCTTTGTGAGCATTATAGGTGATTATAGAAGATCTATTAAATGATTTTCTAAATTATCATATCTCGTCACTTCTCTACAAATGGAGGGAGTGGAATGAAATTGGACAACAAAGTGTTAATATATTTTTGATATATTAAAACATATATTAACAATATCACCAATTTTAAACATTTATGATCTAGAAAAATACATTGGCGTGTGTACAAATGCATGTCTTGAGGGGTTGCATGGTGTATTGTTGTAACAAAATGATGGAGTTGCTTATGAATCAATAAAATTGAAGTCTTGTGGGAAGAATTATGTTTTTCATGACATGGAATTAACTATTGCTAAATATGAATTAAAAATGCAGAGACCTTATATCATGTAGAGATAATTGGTTCTGCAATAGCTAATTCTGAGTGAACACAATCAAATTTTTTTTTTAGGACATCCCAGATATCATAATATGATCATGAAATTAAGAAAATAAAATTATTGGTCGGGCATAAAATGGGAAGTAGAAGAGTATTTACGTAAGTGTTCAAGGTGCCATCAAGTGAAGGTAGAAGACCAACACCCAATCGGATTGCTAGACACTTTACCCATTCTAGAGTTGAAATTGGAAGTCATCTCCTTGGATTTCATCATTAGTGTACCCAGAACTAGGAGGAAATGTGACTCTATTATTGTATTATTGGATAAACTACATATGACAACCCATTTTATACTTGTCCACTCCATGTTTGGAACTAGACAAATTGTAGATATTTTGATGAGAAATTTTTTTTAGTTACATGGAATACTGAAAATATTTATATGGTAAAGAGATGTTAAGTTTACTTCAAACCTATGGAAGACGTTCTTTGTAAGAATGCAGTTAAAATTTAGTAAAGTCGGTGATCCTGAAACAAATGGTCAAACAAAAAGAAAAAATAAAATACTAGAAGATATGTTGGCATGCATATAATGGATCAACCTACTAAGTGGTAAGCTTGCTTAAACGTAGTATAATTTTCACACAATAATAACTATTAGGTGTCTATAAAATGATCCCATTTGAAGCTAACAATTGGCGGAAGTTTCACACTCCTTTAAGTTGAAGTTAGATGGAAGACATGTTAGTGTTCAAACTTGATCTTCTTCAGGAAATAGACTAAGTGGTAATTTAAATAAAATAGAATTTCAAAACATTCTAAGATACATAAAAAAAATTAAAAATATCAAATGTGAATGCAAAAAGAATACAAAGTGGGAGAAAAGGTATATATCAATGTAAAACCAAAAAGAGTACATTATGACTAGGAACATGTCCTAAGTTGGAACCAAGTTTCTATAGACTATTTTATATACTAGCTAGAGTTAGGTCGATCACCTATGCACTAGCCCTACTAAGTCATATAAAAGTGCATATCGCTTTTCATGTCTCTTTATTAAAAAAGTATGTTCATGATGATTCTCACATGATTGATTGGAATGTGGTATAGGTGGAACTAGAAGGAGATTTCTAGTTTGAACCACTACAACTATTAGATCATATAGAAACCATTCTATAGAATCAAGCCATCACCAACGTTAATGTGCAATGGAATCACTTCACCCCACAGGAGGCTACTTGGGAAATGGAGGATAATATGCATGAGGAATTTCCTACTTTGTTCCAAGAGAAAGGGAAATGAACAAAAACACTGAAGATGGTGTTTATTTCAAGAGGGGGAATATCTTACACCCCTATATTTTTATTTTTAAGACTTCACATGATCTGGGATCTTTACTTCAGTGATGTTAGCAAAGTTTCATAAAATATCATGTAAAACCATAAATGTGACATATTAAGAAGAAAAAAGACATAAAGATATTAGAAAGATAATGCACCAATGTTAGATAATGGAGCTCACTTGATGTGGGCTATGTCTTTGGGGCCAACTTCAAATTAGAGAGGTCTCTTCATTCATATGATCTAAAATAAATGCAAGTACATGGAAAAATACATTATACCTCACCTTCAGGAGTCACCTAAAAATGTTCTACTCAAAACCCAAATATGACTGCACGAGTGAAATCATTGCCAAATTATGAGTAAAATGACTAAAAATCGATTATATTTTGATGCCATCAACTCTTGACCCCCATAGAATCTTCAAGATTCCACAGTAGAATGTTTTGGGAATATTCCTAATAATAGTATAGGAAATATTCCCTAGGCATATTCTCTCCATCTAGGCACCTGTAGCGTTCCCCTACTAGTTTTGTACTCTCCTAGTTGCCTCAACCTACACACAGTTCCACCGAGCTTCGTTAGCCTAAGCTCGACTATCCATTTGAATGACCAAGGTGAGTTTATATGGAAAATGTCCAACATATAAAATAAATCTCATCAGCTTGGCAAGTTGGCTAGTACAACATGTTTAAGGTGTTGATTAGTTGTTGGATCATGGATTCAAACCCCATAAACCCTTTTTTAATATAAAACAAATAATTTGTTAGAACAATATGAGACTTGGCTCTTCTGATGGACCTTCCATTTTAACCTTAACTAAACTATTCTCCAAATATTAGCCCTACAACTATCCAATTTTATTGGATCATCAATTTTGGAATTTGTCCAAATTTTTCTAGTGCCAACTATAATTTCATCATTTTCCCGAGTTTGACTATAACTTTGATTGGGCATCACTTTCACATTAAAAACTTTGATTGAACTATCATTTTCACAATTGGATTCCTTGCAATGTGATCTTCAATTTTGTGCTGGTTTTGATGAGCTTCTAGAACCTGAATTTTTAGGCCTTTTAGTAGCATCATGGATCATTCCTCCCCACTTTAAATCTTTTGGTTGTCCAAAAATATAAAGAGTAACTACAACCTAATGTACTCCCCTATTTATGGATTTGCATAACAAATTTTTTTGAGAGTCCACATTTTTCGTTCTTTTACCTTTCTACTTAAGAACTAGAATGATGACGTTGACACTTGTATTTATATGAAAATCTGCAGTTGCAAATGCATGTATCACAACTTGCAAGATTCCAAGCAAGACCTTACTTTCCAGGAGTTTAGAAAATAAATGGTCAAGTTTTATGCTGATTAAGAACAAATCCCATATCCTTTACCATCCAACTAAAGGCAAATATATCAAGATGTTTCATACTCAAGTGATGTTATACACTTCATCACTTTTGAAAGTTTTTTCCCATCTATGGTTTATTTAAATACAAACAAGTAATTTACAATGGTGGCTATACTCGACGACTTAACAATGCTAGCCATCTCTTATCTAACTAGGGTAATGGGATTTATTCTTTGTAGTTGGCTTCCTTGTTGAACTACTTTAGCAATTTGTTCCTTCACAAGTGATTTCATAGGCTTGTGGTCCTTCTTATCAATATGTTTCATACTCAAGTGATGTTATACACTTCATCACTTTAACAAGATTTTTCCTAGATTCTGTGGTGTCTTTAAAAAGAAGCATGTCATTTACAATGTTGGTCATACTCAACTACTTCAAAATTCTACCCATCTCTTACTTACCTAGCTTAATGGGCTTTCTTCTTGTAGTTGGTTTCCTTGTTGACCTACTTTATTGATTGGTTCCTTCATAGGTTCTTTCATAGGCTTATAGTCCTTCTTTGGACATAGCTCTAGATGGAGCTAATAACATGTGACTTTTTGATGTCCACATGTGTCGCAATGATTTTAATGGTTTTTATTTCTTATAATTTCTCGACCTTTATTTGTGTCCCCTTCCTAGATAACATAACCTTTCTTGAGCAACCAGTTTTGGTGTGCCTATATAAAGGATAACTTGACTTAGTTATTCCTTTGAAATGATCATTATCATTGGCAGATTCTAATATGCTGTCAGCATCCTAAAGTGACTAAATGTTGTCTCTTAGATATTCTCTTGTCATTGTGGGTTTAGATCCCCCTTGAGCTTCCTCTCTAACATAGACCACTCCTAGATATCAAAGTAGTTTCACCACTTGGATGGTATTCAAAATTCCCTAGCTAGTAACTATGAGGCCCTTTCCTTCATATCCTATCTTCTTAATTCACTTTGAAACAATTCCTTTAGTGTGCCTTTCAAATGCATAAAAATTATCATCATAAAGAGAACATGAAACTAAAGAATCAGTGACATTGCTTCCCTCAATTTCTAGTTCTAAAATAGGTGATGATGGATTCTCTAAGCCTTCATTACACTTCAACCTTTTGAAGGCCTCTTCTATGGATTGTAACTAAAGCTACAATCCTTAATTCTCCTCTTTTACTTCATCTAGTAGTCCTCTCAGCTCAACATTCTCTACTTGAATTATTTGGTTCATCTCCTCATGTTCTTAAAGCCACACATTTTTTCCTAGTCTGCCCATAATTGGTAGAACATGTGTAATCCCAATAGCCAAAATATTCATCTTGTCACATGAATCAAAACCTAGGTCATGTTGCATTGTAGAAAAAAAAAAATTCTTCCCTTTGCTACCATACTTCTTAGCCTCTAGCTATGGATGTATTTTCCAATAATTATCCTCAACATGTGATTCTTTATTGCAATGAGCATAAGAGGGATTTCCTTCCTTTTACTTTGTTGTCATTATCTTCTTTGCATGGTAATTTTGTTCATACTTTCCCTTATTATGAAGGTTAATAGTATTCACACCAACTTCTTTAAGATTAGTGGGATCAAACAACAAGAATGACTATCAAATATAACTATGAAAAGTGCCAATATATTTCATCAAAGAATCTGGTATGTATAAAGGAAGATTTTATTCCAATGCTTTCTTCCTAATCTCTTTTGTAAAAATCTGAACATTCTAAACTTTTCCTTGTCTCATACTTTTTATGTTAACCAAAGGTATAAAATTATCCTCTTAATACGTAAAAAACATAAACCATGATGAATGGATTTCACAATTATGTTTGCTACCTTTCTAAAGCTTTCTTTCTCACCATACAAAATATGTGCCTCCCAAACGAACATATACCAACAATGTCTTTCCCTTACGCTCTTCAATATGTTGTATATAGTAATACACTTTGGTTAATCTAAACCAATTGTTTAGATTTTATACATTATCTTCTCCATTAAACATTTGAAAATTAAACTTCACATCTAACTTTAAAAATGGGTTTTTAGAATCATTTATTTGACAACTAGTTGGATGATGAGAATGAGAGGAAGAATAACAAAAACAATCATTTGAAGAAGGGGATGGAGGTTCAGGAGGGTCTCCTCCATTCCCTTGATTTACTTAAACATCTTCCATTGTTTTATCCTTCTTCCTATTTTCCTTCTTTTCCACTCTCTTCTCGCAATCTAAAATAAGTTTCCTACCATGTCTTCCATCATGTGGAAATATTTATGGAAAGTTTTTTTATTCTAGGTATGAACATTTTCATTCGCCATTTTCCTTCTTCAAATTGAATGTCCAATCTTCGGGTCATAAGACTTGAGTTTTCCTTCACCCTCTTTGAGTATCTTTGTGTTTAGCATCCACGCTCATAATTCACATAAAAAAGAAGCCCATTATGATATGAATTATTTACTTGTGTGATGTTATGAAAATTAAATAACAGAGAATGTAAAACCATAAATGAGAAACTTTAAGAATAAGAAACATATAAAGAGATAATAAATATAGTGCACCAATGTTTAATAACGTAGTTAATCCATTGAAAGCTACATATTTGAGTCAAACCTCAACGTGTATAGGCTCCTTCATTCATCTCACCGAAGGAAAGGAAAAGTACATGGTAAAATACATCATCATACATATCTCTAGGAGTAACCTGAAAATGGGTTTCTCAACCCTTAAATTTTACTACACCAATGAAATCCTTGTGAAATTCTAAGTAAAATGAGTATAAACTCAACCACATTCTGACATTATCAACTCTATACCACCAAAGAATCTTTAAGATTTCATAACAAAATATTTTGGGAATATTTTGATGAATATTCCTTGGGAATATTATATCAGTTTGTGTTCCCATTGGGTTCTCCTCTTGTTTCTACACCCTTCTAGTTACATCGGCCTGCATGCAGTTGCACTCGGCCTCCTCTGCCCGATCTTGGTTCTCTATTTGAATGTACAAGGTGAATTTATATGGAAATGTAACGACAGATGAAACGAAGCCCCCCGGTCCTGGTTCGTTGGATGGCCCAAATTATCTAAGTTATCAATTGGTGGTTGGGTCATCGGTTCAAACCTCGCGAACCCTTTTCTAATATAAAAAAAATCTTTGTTAAAGCCATATGAGACTTGTCAGCTCTTTTATCGGAACTTCCAGTTTTATTGAACCTGCCATTTTAATCATAACTAAACCATTCTCTAAGCTTATTAGAGATTATGCCAGCTTTAGCCTCCTAGCCACCCAATTTCATTGAATTGCAAATTTTGGCTCTAGTTCGAATTGGTTTAGCTCCCACTATAACTTTAATATTTTCCCAATTTTGATTGCAACTTTCACTTGGCGTAACCTTTAAGTATAAACTTGGAATGAGGTTCCATTTTCCGGGTTGGTTTCCTTGGTATGATATATTCAATTTGACACTAGATTTTTCGATACTAGTGGAGTTTTATTTTTAGGCCTTTTAGGATCTTCCTAGATCATGGAAATTTGTCGACTATTGAACTATTTCTCAAAATGATGGCTATGGAAGCCAATACTGAGACTATTTTATTTTGTAATTAAGTTTTTTTTTTTTTTTAATTAATAACTAAGTTGTTTGGGAATATGTGAGAAAGAATTCTTGAGTATTAAAAAAATTGTTCCAAAATGTTGTTAGTGGTTAATTGCACATGGTGGACCTTCACAAAAGTTCCCCTAAAAATTTCAAGGATAAAGCTACTAAATAAATTAGTATAAAGGGAGAGAAGGATTATGCTAAGCACTTAGCTCGAGAAAAATTCTAACTTGGGTGAAAATAAAAATGAAACACATTTGGAGAGAAAGGTGGGATTTAAAGAAAAATAAATACTTTTTCTTAAAAAAAAGAACAAATCCTAGGTAACTAAGGGATGTAAACCCTTAAAGTAGGACCTGCTAAGGAAATAATCTGTTGGGAAATCTATAAGAAAACTGCACAAGGGCACAAGAAGGTGGTTGATTCTTGGATGCAAGAAGTTCTTAGCACAAGGGGAATTGTTGGATACAATTCCCTCATTGGGTCATCAAGTTCTATTATTGAGTTTTGTGCAAGTAGCTCATTACGGTTAGATGCATTTTATTTTTTTGCTTATATATTTAATCTTATGATAGTATAATATCATATATTGAATGAATAATTAAAGAATAAAATGAATATGAAATCATATATTCATGTGTAAAGAGAGTGTTATTTGAAATAAACTATGTACACTCTCTAGAGTGTTATTTGAAATACTTTGTGTATATTCTGTGTACTCACCATTATGCTGAGATTGAGATGTCAAAAAACAATAACTATCGTATTGTGAAATAGTGATACCAACTAGAGTTTTTAACATGCATTAACATGTAGTATATTGAAGGAGAATAACTAAGCATTTCTCTTAAGGTACATGAAAGGAATTATTCTTATGCACTAATCGATATAATCTTGTTTGGGTACCTCGAGAGATCTCTTAATTTTCCTCCAATAGAAGGTTGTATGCATAGATCATATATGTAATATGGATAATTTTGAATATAAAGGGAGGTTCATATTGACTAAATGAGGATTTTAATAGAATGTATTATTAAGAAAAAATATCATAGGGACCGCATTAATAAAGATTTAGTAAGAAATACATAATAGTTAAAGTCTCCCATAAATTAAATAAAGCATTCACTATGTTTGTGACTGGAGTAGGGTTTTGTATTTGTTATAGTGAATATATATAATTGTAATTTTCAAATTTTTTAAAAGAGATATAGATAAAGAATTTATGAAAAATCTCATAAATAAATATAGTTATATGGATAAAGAATTAATGATTGGAAACT
Source organism: Pinus taeda (assembly GCA_000404065.3). Taxonomy (NCBI): domain Eukaryota; kingdom Viridiplantae; phylum Streptophyta; class Pinopsida; order Pinales; family Pinaceae; genus Pinus; species Pinus taeda. The sequence continues at coordinate 12,147 of APFE030591244.1, forward strand.
ATAAATAATGGCCTATTACTTCTCATGAATATTTATATCTATTGGAAATTCCAATTATGTGTTATAAATAACAAGAATCATAAAGAAGCGGAAATTTTTTAGATTAAACATTAATATAACACTAAAATGTTATGGAAGTGGCCATATATTCAACCATAAATAAAAATAATACAATATTGCATAGTTTTGGAAATAACATGTTAGTGTAAAAATTGTGGTAAACCAAAAACTTTAACTCATATATAATTTCTATATGAAAGTTGAGATATAGTAAGAGTGTGAGCTTCATATAATTGAGGTAGATGATAACTAACAAAAATTAAAGGAAAAACAAGTTTTTAGACCATATTATGGAACACACATATGAACTCAAAATAAAGGTATGTAAAAAAAAGTGATCAATGGAAACATAACATATATCTCTAGCCATGATCAAAGGAATGATTTATTTTATATAATGAGAAATACGATTATAGGTATGTCATAAAGAAAACTCATACATTAATTGTTAACTAGAAATGATTACATTTAATTTTAAATATTTGTCATAGAAAATCTTAAATATTAACTAAGAGACCATAACTCATCAAGGTCTATGACCATGAAAAAAATATTGACCTTGGTAGGGTTGTAAATATATAAAGAAAACGTGACATAGTTTAAATTGATAGTAATACTCAGAATAAGTATCCATCGTAATATCATGTACAATCTAAGCACATTAAATATTATTGCATTATTGTAAGAAGAAACAATGCATTTAGTTATTGTGACCCTAACTTGTTTAGTAAGAATGCATTTAGTTATTGTGACCCTAATTTTTTTAATAGAAGTGACAAATGCATGGTATATCCATGAAGCTAGCAATCAAAATAGAGGTAGTGGAAAGAGGTGATATAGATGTAAGAAATGAAATTAAGGGAATGATGATTAATGAAGAGAAAACTTAAGCAGAAAAACTAAAACATAGATAGATGTTATGAAGACATTACTCTTCCTTACCAAAGAGTAGCCATGGCTAGAATAAGCACTGCATTTCTCATTATTAAATAGTCGAGTACAATGAAGAAAAGTCTCAAGAGAAACATGTTCTTCATTTAGATTGACATCAACCAAATGTATTAAAAGAAGCATAGAGATGGGGAAACCCAATTTCGCTTTGTCATGTTTGCAAGAACCAAACATTGGTTGGAATATAACCTAGACACAATCATTTAATAGAACACATAATACAATACAATGCAATAAAAATTAAATGAAATATTACCCAAAAGTTTATCCAGGTTAACACAAATGAAATAATATAATCTTGTAACCAATAAAAGGCTTTCATTATACCAACCATACAAACTAAACTTCTTAATTGTAACCAAAAACTTAAAGCAATATCTTACATCGTTCCTCTTGATAAGAGTTTGGAAAATCCTCAACAGTAGTCATAATAACAAGGAGAGCACCATGATTCAAACTAAGCCCATTACGTCCCTATAGTGAAATTGCAATACCAAATCAAATCGTTAGGGCTTCTTAAAGTGAAGGATGCAAGCTAAATATAAGTAAAGGAATGAATTCTTCAGACTAAGGGCATACCTCTGTAAATTGACGTGACAAGTGAACTCCTTGCTTCTAAACAAGGCTCATTGTGAAACCTAGTAGTCTAATTGAAGTCATATGGCCAAGAAGAACGCCAAGAACCATGACACGTTACAGAGAACAGAGAAAGAAGAGTAGTGCTCTAGCTATTATAGACATAACAAATGAGAAGCAAATGAAGTCGCAGAGGTAGGGTTAGTCATTTTAATAAACCCTAGAAATCATTGTTTGATCTTAATAAAAGAATCCTGACCATTTAAAGTGCACAAGCTAGCTAAGTCTTGTAAGTTCAATGGGATAGCCTTGTGTGGCATATGCGACTTTCTTCAATGTAGTGTAACATATGGGGCCGATCCTTGTAATATAATATATCGTGCTTGAATAAAATAAAAACATATGCCGAAGATTTAAACCAATGAATTAATATTCAACCAGTGCAGACATATCGTACATTCAATCGCGAGATGGATAGAATGGTAAAAAGGGTGGATGTTTATAATTCATGGATAGTCCATACATGGTATAGACATAATGGTTGCAATAAGACTTCATGAACTATGTTAAGGGTAACCATATTTTGGATAATCACTTACTTACGTAGATTGAAAAAGGCTAAACATAAAATTAATAATATGAATAACTTTATTATTAAAGTTTATATAAGTACTATGATTCAGGCCATGGTTCCATACATCTAGGAATTTTAACTAATCAAAGGGCGTAATCCAGGTATGAATAAATATAAGAAGCATTCCTACTCAATCAACCACAAAATAATTAATTAAAAAATAAATGAGAACAATATAAAGGTAATTGAAACAATGTACAATGAGTTAATTAGGACTTCAACTGTTCTAATAGTAAGTTAATGCATATCGTATCCCTGTCGGTTGAAAAAAGACACGTTATCAAAAAGGTACAGTATTATTAAGTTTAGTCATAAATATATTTTCTTTAAGTGTGATATTTAGGTATGTTACATCTACCCATATGCAATGTTCTTGTCAAGCCTCTCATGAATTTGATTTCTTATTTGATTTGAAAAGTCTAATTTCCATCCTACAAATCAGATTTCCTAGTTTTTATTTTACATGTCTTTTGATAAACTTTTTCTTTTTCTTATTTTGGCTCCATGTATTTTTTTGGTTTGTGTTAAGTAGGTGTCAATTTATGCCATTTTCTCTTTATTTTACTCAATTTCATGATTTGGTTAGAGATTCCAATTATATGTTTCTTTTACATGAAAGATTCTATGAATAGTATTTATTTTATTATTAATTACTTTAAATTTAATTTGTGCTTACTTTTCCTTCAATTTTAATACTAAATTATTATTTTATTTTTTTACAACAATAGTTCCTTTATGTTTTATTACTATTAAAATATCTAACTTATTTACATTACATATTTTCACATCTTTTAGTTTTAATATTATTCTATTACCATAATTCTCTTTTCCTAAATGATATAGAATTTAAGTTTTACCAAAAAAAAATATATATAATTCATCAGTATTGATTATAGTTTAAATATTTAATCCATTACATTAATTTTTGTTTATGTTATTATTCTCATGTTGTGAAGGGTTTCAAGTCATTTGTGTTTCCATAGTTTACATAATTATGAGGGTGCCACATAAATTTCCCTTCAAATATGTATGATTAGTTGAGGTGAACATTAGTATGATGATTAAGATAAATTATAAATCTAAGGTGGCACTGTTTTGTGAAATTAGTTTTGAGTCACTATCAAGGTGTTACCCTAATGTGTGCCTTCTTGGAGTGTTGGCATTATGTGACAATTTGAAAGTGTGTTTCCATTGATGTCAACTAGACTAGCATGGGTGTTGATGGAAATTGAGCTAGCATTGATGTGTTCGGTGTGTTGAGGTCAAGGAAATTCCCATGATTGTTGTAGCCTCTTAAGGAGAACCATCATAATAGAAGGCTTATTAAAGAAGCCCAAATATGATCATTATGATTATGACTATGATGGTTGGGAGTCCTAGAATTTGGAAGAGATTATGCCTCATGTGTGTAGCTTAGATCCTCCTGTTGATGGCATACTTAGATTGTGATTGAAAAGAGGCTTTCAATAGTATGTGAAAGTGTAGATATGGTCTCCTGGATCGAAAGTTATTAATAGTCAAAGTAATGATCTCCAAAGTCATAGTTGCAGTTCCTAGAAGTGTGGAAGCCCAAGACCTTATTTATGTCATATGACATAGTCTTGGGTTGGGTTAGTGGGAACAATCACTGAAAGACTCAAATATAGGAAGCCTAGAAGCCCGAAAGCCCAGAAGCATGGAAGCCCGAAACACTATTAATTAGCAACACGGGATAGCGTGTTGTTGAATTAGTCGGGAAGGACAATTAACAAATCATCAATCAATGGAAACCATAATGGAGATTGTCGAGAACATTGAAATCCCATAGCAATTTCAATTGAGATCTAGGCATTGTAGTGGGACCAACAAGTATAGATCGAAGTTGTTTACAAGAGGCTGATAGGTTGAAAGCAGGCCAGCCCAGAGGTTTGCATTATAAGAGACATGATATGGAGTGTTAATGTGGAGATTGTGGGCCATACTTGGAGACTATAGACCAGCATTTTGAGGAGGCGAAATTTTCAGTGTTGCATGTAAGTGGGCTAACCCGAAACCCCATAAGCCCATAATAAATTAAGGAGTTTTATTAAAAACATCGTGACATCTAGGCATAAGGGTTCAAACTTGGTAATGGCATACCTATATGAGTGGGACATAGTGAACATTTAAGAAACAATTTCATGTCTTCTAGTGACCAAGGGCTGTGTGCAAATAACAATGAAATGGCACCATGGGAATATGGTTCAAGGGATGGGTGAGTTAGAAACTCTTTGGCATAATGAGCCAAGTTTGGTGCTTATTCCATATTTGGGATCTGATGTATATTTAACGACATAGAACCTATGGATAAATGGGTCAGCAACTCTTTAGCATTATGGGCTAGGACTGACACTTTGTCATATTTGGAGTTTTCTACAACTCGAAGAAAAGGCTTAAACATGTTAACAACTATTTAACTGAACGCACTTTAACCAGGAGTTCTGCCATATTTAGAGGCCTAGGAGGAAGTAGTGGATGGTGGTAGAAATGACCATGATTGTGGAGAATAATTAATGGATCCAGTCATTAGCATAACCTGGCCATATCTACTCTTACTTGTATTCTAAGAATAATGAAATAAATAATAGATGTTGAGGGACACCATACTAGTAAATCTATGAGC
>APFE030591244.1:30010-50250 GCA_000404065.3 Pinus taeda
CATCCTTAAATCTCAGCAGCTTATCTTACACTTCTTAGGTACTTGTGTTTTCATTTGAATTTATCTTTCACTTTACATCTTGTGTTTGATTTCTTTATTTTTTATCTAACCACAAGCTAAACCCCTGTGACTTGGTTGCACTCAGTTCTTGCACTACCTTGCAAAATTGTGCAGTCCTAGAGGGCATCCAGCCTTACTCGCATGAGTTGTGTAGTACAACCCAGTAGTGAGCCTTGCTCTCAACAATTTTGTAGTGCAACCCAACAGTGAGCTTCGGCTCCATAATTGCACAGAACGAGTTGGAAGCTTGTATTATGCTGGGAAACTGTGCATAGTAGTCTAGGTCACCAAGTGAGCTTTCAACTCCATATTTGTGTAGAGCCAGCTGATAGCCTACCTTCAACTAGGAAATTACGTAGAACCTAAGAGGAAAACTAGAGCCAGTCACCCCAGAAAGCACAGAACCTATTGTGCTCATAAACTTCTCAATGCATGAACCAGAGCATTGCCCAGTTCTTCCCTGAACTACGTAATCTTTCCGGGGAGTGCATGGCCATTTTCCCGGGAAGCAAGAACCTAAGAGGAAGAGTATCACTAGGAAGTAGGGGTCCATTATTAGTTTCCCGAAGGTAACACATTCCCATCTTTAGAAATTTTTTCCAAGTGTCATTATTGTCCTTGATCTCAAGCATACCTGTCATGAATTCCATTTTTCCCAAATTTATGTAATGGGCACCACTAGAGCTCACTTATTCATTCAATCATCAAGCTCTAGATTCACTAGGAAATCAAGGGGCCTTCAAAGCATTGCCATTGCTTTTGAGGGTGAATTTCCTATTATCACCTTTTATTTCTTTTTTTGTCACTTTTATTTGATTAGCTTGTGAGAGTGATGTTTCACTTGTTTTATTGAAAAACCGTTGGTGTTTTAACTTGTTTTATCTTGTAGAACTATTGTTTCAAGCTATTCATTGCCTTCTGCAAGCATCACATAAGTTTTCCCATTTTTTCACCAACGGTCATTGTTGCGGCGACTCCCTTCACATGCTTCATGTTCCTTCAGTTTCATCCATTGTTACACTTGCTTCACATGCATACATATACACTTAGGAAGATCTTCACTCAACATCACACCATCCTTCATATCTGCTTTTTTGCACACTCCCGATGGGAATATCTAGGCTCCCTTTACCCAGACCTCACATCTCACTGCATGCATTGTGCAATATAGGACCTCAAGGCCTCTTCCTTGGCTTTTGGAATTGTGAAGATCTTATCTTGGGCTGGCTCCAACTACACATTGTGTAGTTCCAGGAGCTAGTTTCCCAGCTTGGTCACTGAGACTGCAGAATTCACTCTCTCTCCCAAGCCCTATTCCAGACTAATGTGTGCATTGTGGAGTTCCACTCATCAAGCTTCCACACTAACTATTGGGGCTACAAAGTGCATAGTTCTCACAGTCAGTCAGCCACCCCTGTTAGTAAAAATTGCACATTTTCTCCCATGAGATGCCTTGGTTGCTGCTTGATTATGTTGTAAAGTTAGTTTTTTAAGAGCTAATGTTTGCTTTCCATGAGTGTTCATTCTATCCCACAGGTACCACACTCATGAAGTGCTTCTCTCCAGGAGTCATTATACCATGGTACCAAAGAGAGATGTTTCTAGATCAACCATTGAAAGAAGCATTGGGGAAGAAGGTGAGCAAGCGTGAGTTTACTTCCCAATATATGCAGATGCATAACTATTTATAGAAAATCAGTCAACATGAATGTGGCAACAAAACGAACAATAGTGGCAAAAGTTAGCAAGCAAGTATATGATTAGGAAAAGAGGAAGTTGTTGACATAATAAAGGGAGAACAAAGCTGCAAAATGAAAGCGCATTGAATATTCATGCAAGCAACTTTGATAGCAGAAGAAAAAGGAAGAATGAGACATAGACAGGAGAGCAGAGAAAGAGACAAAAGCAGTGCTTGCAAGCAACAGAACTAAGATCGCAGTAAGCAGAGCAAGAGTGAAAGGAAGAATTAGAGATGAGAAGCAGAAAAAGGAAGAAGAATAAAGGAAACACGCAATGAAAAAGAAAAAAATGTTTCTATAGATTGATGAGTTGGAACAAAAAACCACTGAGGAAGAGAGTGAACAGATGCAGGTTCCCTCATCAAAGCTAATCACAAGAACCAAGTCCAACTGGAGGTCGACAAGTACATGGAGAAGTTGATGCATGATGCCACAGGTGATGACTTGCAATTGAGTGCACACAACATGCAGAAGTACACTAGTGGTCCAACCACACTTGAGACAATCCTGTGCATGCTTCAAGATGAGAAGGACACAGGTTCCAAGACCACATGGTCAAATGCTGTGGAGGAAAGATTTCACATTCAATAAGACAACATCAAGTAGTTTGGGGACATCACAACATAGTACAAAGCTTGGCATCAGTACATGACTTAGAAGCATCATGTGGATAATTCCAATTTGGTCGTTCCCCAAACTTAAGAGTCATAGTGTTTTGCCTTGTTAAGTTGTCTCTAGTCTATTTTGTCTCACATGTGTACATGTGGAAAATTATACTATTGTAAATATGTTGTAAGTGAAATTCCAATTATCACTAGTGGAATGTGAACAATCACTATCTAATGTGAAGAGTCATGAGGGTAGTCCAAGAGTCATAGGTGAATGTCAAGGGTCACTCCACCCTTTGCTATATATAGAACCTCATAACTCATAGCACAAGCTTTTGGGAGCCAAGATTTTGGCTACACATTTCTTAGAGAAGGTTTGGATAGTATTGTGACGAGCCTTGGCTTCTCTATAGGGTAGAGAGAGTACATCTCTTTTGAGGAGGAGGCAGTGTTGACTGTAATTCTCTACTATTGCGTATTTAAACGGTGTATGTATGGATGGAACTTTCACTTAATAATATAATGAAGCCATCACGTTTTCATGCATATGTTGTTATTGTAGTTTGACTATTATGGTTACTTTAGAAATTTATGTTATTTCAGTTACGCATTTGTGTATGAACTATTTTGTATGAAATTGTATTAATCTTATTGAAGACGTGTTGTTGTATTAACCCATCACTTTGGATTGTGCACTATTCCACTTCTAGCCTGTGATGTCATTTCGCTCATGTGTTCCTTTCCAGATGTGTACTATTATAAGCTTCTAAGGGACACACTTCCTTCTCCCCTTTGTGTATTAGAACCCCCATGCATCTCACTTGACTCGTTGAAAGGTCACACATGTTCCTCGGACAAAGTTATCATACTTACCTCTGCGTGCTACTGCGGTGAAGGCACCACTTTACTACCCATTGGTGGGACTCCTACTCCAAAAAGTTTGATGTCTACTTGGCACTTATTACTAGGGAGATCCCCTGACATGTTGGCGTGTCCAGCACCGTTAACAGGTTATAACAATAAAATTGGGCATATGAAATATATATTACATGCTACATGGTAAATTAATTACGTACATAAATTATAGTTCACAAAATGTTACATGAGCCATGAATTGATAAAACACGCTCTCTTATTTAGTTGAAAGTTTTTGTTGGCAATGCTTATGTGAATATTCAAAGGGAAAGTAGGAGTAAGTTGGATAATAGAGGTAATATTTATATCTTCATTGGTAATAGATATGGTATCAAAGGTTATCAACTTTGGAAAGTAGTATTGAAGGTAAGGATATCATGTTAAGAGAGGTTGAAAAGGTTCCCAAGTAGGATGTCAAATAAAACGAAGAAAATTATAGATAATAGAGTTTGAATTGGAGCGTGAGGAATATTACTTAACTGAATAATATAGTTACAAATTTATGCCCGCTAGATGTTCATTCTATTTTTTTCCTATCTATTACCCATGATAACCCTAGAATTATTAAGGATCTAGTAGATTAAGGTATAATAAACCATGGAAGATTGTCATGATTGAATATAATAAGGTGTTTATAGTAAGGATGATACCTTAAAGAATATTTGAAAATTTTTAGCCTTGTATTTCTGTCCTAAAAATAACTATTGGGGTAGGGAATGAATACAAATTCTTTCCCATAGTCGCACCAATATGGATTCCTTACCACCTTGGGATTTTTTTTCCAATGTGCTTAGCAAGTCATTGAAGGTTGAATATGTGGTATACCATTTGCACATATATTTAGTATCATCCCTTCGATTTTTTAGGGGTTAACTCGCAAGTGAAAGGGGTTCAAAGGGTGAAATGCCTCATTAAATATGAGAGCATGGGAGAATGGGGAGCTAACGACCCCCATGGTACCTTTTTTTAATCCTTCATATATTATTCTTGCAGATGGTTCAAGTCCACTCTAATATAGTCATGCTTAAGGGATTACAATTATAATTTATTGGAGTATGATTGAGGGTGTTTCAGAACACCCAAATATTTCTGTGGTTAATTGATACAATGAGATGGATAGAGGTAAACAACTTCCTGCTATTCATTTCCACAGTTATCATTTTCAAAGACAAATATTTACATAATTTGTTCAAGCCAATGTAAGTATTATGTATTAGAACATGTTCTTGATTGATTTTCTTGAAATGGTTTATCAAATTGTTTATTTATCAGCAACTTCATCCTATTCCACTTTTCACTTCACATCTTTTGTACTTATTTATATAATCTATGATTCCAAACAAGATTTCAATGGTTATTCATTATAGTTGTAATTTTTTTTAGATTTATGATTTTCCACATCCTCTACCCCAAATTTTCCTTTTCCAAATGATTTAGCTTTTAGATAATTTCAGTTGTGTTATCTCATGATATGCATGGTCCCTTGTGAGATGGTTTTGATTGTTCAACTCTTTAGGTTGACATGGTTTTGATTGCTCAAACCTTTATGTTGAGATTTTATACATCTATTAAAAACTGTCAAAACAATCTTAACAAAAATTCTTTCCTCTACAACTACTTTTGAGGTGGGGTGCTCCTCTCAAACTCTAGGGAATTTTTTTACAAAATGCTCCTAAGATGGTAGGAATTTGATAGACATTGAAAAAATTCTCTCATTATTTAACCTTATTTGTTAAAAAAATTCAATTTTGTGATCTAAAGATCTTTGTAGTCTTGAGATGGATTTCATTTTTCTAATGCTTTATGTTATGAATTTCTATGCTAGAAACAATTTCATTATTCTAACACATTAAGTTAACAATTTCTATCCTAGAAACTATCAAAACTATATATCTTAAATTAGATTCTTTCCTCTACCACTGCTTTTGAGTTGGGCTACTCCTCTTGAATTTTAGGGACATTTAGGTAAAATGTCCATAGCATGACAAGCGTTCTAGGAAATTTCTCATTATCTGGTCTTAGTTGGTGGCTCAACCAACATAGATTGTATTTAGTGAGATCCTTCTCTCTAATTCTTTTACTACAAGTTTGTGGATTTCTTTTGGGTTCTACTCTTAGTAAATAACTAATTTGTACATTTCTTTTCGGTTCTTCCCTTAGTAAATAAGAGATGAGTAAAACTTCATCTGATATATTTGGGATAGCTTTAACCTTGGAAAATTTCAAGGAGATGAAGTAAGACATTGTTCATGCCCATAGATTTTAATAAATCCAACAAATTAATATCCAAAGGAAATTATCAAATCAGGATGCTAAAGAAAACTCAAAATGGCATAGATTTGTGAAATATAATATATATCTTATGTATTAGATTTCTAATATAATTTTTGAAATGGACTAAAGGCTTATGTACTTTCCATTTAATCTAGAGTCAAAAAAATAAAATTCCTATATACTTTCCATTCAATGTACATTAATTTCGAAGGAAAAGGATCAAATCCGAATGTTCTTTATTGGAAAGAAAACTCAAAATAGCATAGGTGTGTAAAATAAAGTACCCATATTATGTCTTAGATTTTTACTAAACTTTTGAAATAGACAAAACTCATGAGGTGTTGAGATATTAATTTCATTGTGCCTTAAGTGTCATGATATTTGATTCTGTTGTTTGCTAAGTGTCATAGGTAGTTTACTTTTACTTCAGTTCTACTGCATAGGTGTAGAGTTCTACTTTGCCATTTATTATTGATGTTTACAATGTAATCTATCTAGCTATTTTGAATATTGAGAAGAGTAATCTCTGCTCCACTTTTTCGGTTTCCATTCTTAGTCATGGTATCAAATTATTGCTTTATTCTCAAGCATGGTTGACAAAATTATTGAAATATCTATCAAATGTTCAAAAAGATCCAACTCCAATTGACTAACCATTCACAAATTTCTTTATCAAAAAATCATGTTTTCAAAAAAAAAACAAACACATTCACACACATTTTCATTACATGAGTGAGCTTGTTAATGATGGGGACATAGTACTTTCTTTTTGTGGTTGCAAAGAACAGTTTTCAGATATTTTCACAAAGCAAAGGCAATAATATATTTGAATTTCAAAGATAGCAATTATGCATTGTAAGTAGTTCCACTTGTAATAGTTGAGATTATGAGCAGATATTAAAATATTAATCTCACTCCATATTATGTGTCATCACATTTGAATCTGTCAACTTTTCAATTCTTGTCTTATAGAACATAAATTTTAGTTTTCAATTCTTGTCGTATAGTACTTTATGTTGAATTTACTGAAACAACATAAAGTCTTGTGTACTTTCCATTCAATCTACACTAACAATACAACGTCTTGCGTTTCTCTTCTTTGTTATCGCTTCCAAAATCTCATTCGATGAAGCTAATATGTTAATCTGTAATCAAAGGTCATGGCCCATTGCTCCGTTTGCATCGTTAATACCCATTCTCGCTTTAAGAGACTTGAATTTGTCCAATAGTAACCTGCAGTGAATCTCTACCTACTGTAATCAAGCAGCAAGTAGCGATCCAGGTGTTCTGCCTTGCTGGTAACAAAAACCTGCATTCAGAGTCGGCTATGGAGGAGGGAGAAAAAGCAATGGCCGGACACCCACTACGATTACAAAGTCGATTTAATCTCGATAAATATACACTAATGTTATGATAAAATATTTGTAAAAAACGTTAAAAAGAAGTAACTTGCGCACGATAAAGAAGGTTTAACCGAAAAAATATATATATTTAATAATCCAAGGTTTTTTTTTATTATTATATAAAAGTATTTCTCATGGAGACTCATCAATTTTATTTTAAAATATTTTATACTTCTATTATTTTACATATATTTTTTAGAGTTGTTTTTCCATGTATTTAAATGTTTTCATGACCTGTGGATAAGCAAATTTGTTCATGATTTGTGAAAAGTGTGGTAGAACTATGGAGAGATATAAAAGGACGTGTACGAACAATAAACGTAGGAATCCAACTACGGAACCAAGCGGGAGGTATCATTTGAAATTGTTCTTTTCTAATAAATTTTATATCTCGGAACATGATATTTTTCGACTTTTTTTATATGCACAATTATATAAAAATTAACAAGTATATATTAATTTATTCTCTCAATATAGTAATTTATTTTCTCAATATATTAATTTATTTTCTTATATCGTAATTGATATGCATCACGTAAATATCCAGTTTTGAATTTTAGTGTGATAAACGATGGACGCTGGTTTACTAATAATAACAATTTAATGTATACAGAGTTGCCTAAACGAAATAGCAAAGCTACAGCAAGAAATCGACATTTTAACAAAAGCGAATAGGTTCGTATTCAACTATAATTACTGAAAGTGCCTTGATTAATAAGTTTTATGGTAAATATAAGAAGATTTCAAAATATTACATTAATGGTAAATATAAAACTGGTTGATATCAAAAATAGGAATTTGATGGGAGATAACATATCAAACTTGAGCATGAAAGAACTTAATAAAATTGAAGTACAGCTCGAGAGGGGAATAGGTTGTGTTCAATTACAGAAGGTGAGGAAAATTTCCTTTACCCTCTTAATTTTATAACTTAAATGGCTTTATAGGAATAAGTCAAATAAAACCCTACAGAAATCGGTACGATACGTCCTGATATTCCTGGGTTTTCCGTGAACATTTTAATTTTTTAATAGTTTTATAATCACAAATCCACGTGGAAAGTGTTATTAATCTTAATTATGCCAATAGTGTTGGTTTGATTTTTGATATGCAGGAGGACATGGTACTTGTGGAGAATCAATGCCTTCGTACCAAGGTATATTAATAAATGCTTATAATAATTAATTTCCCGAATACTTTATGCTAATTGTTCTGCGCTAAACTCTCTTGTTTCATGTTTAGATACGAAAATACCAAAATGCAACAAGTCAGAATACATTCCATTTGTACGAGGACGCACATCGTGAATGTCATACTAAAGATTTCCTTCAAGGATTTGATCTCCGTGATCCAGAGAATTCCAAAATAGGATTCGAACATCCGTGACCTTCGAACGTTTCACATTACTTCCCAGTAGTCTTGCACTAAATCAAGCATTGGATTTTATTAATTAGTTGTTTTATTAATACTCGTTTACTTTACTTATGCAGGTGTAACATAATTAGCAAATCAAGCATTGGATTTTATTAATACTTTCTTTATTTAGGTGCAATCTAACTAGTAGTAAAAATAGTCTTTTTCTTAGAAGTTAGGAGAATCTTAGAAGTTAGGAGAAAGGGAAGTTTGAGATTTTTTTTTGGGTTCATATATGTGTTTTAAATGAGTAACAATATAATTTTGAGAATTAAATCACTTAAATTTTTAAATTTTTAAAATTGCTATTAAATTTCACGAAAATTTAATTATAAAAATGTAATAAGGGTCATTTTGTCTATGACACTTTTATTTTGAATTAATTAATATATTGGTTATAAATTTTTTATTTATTATATTGTTTTACACCAAGTTATATATATATTTTTTGAATTATTGAATTTAATTTTTTTACTAGATTATTGGCGAAATCACATGGAATAAAAATAGTAAAAATCTATTTTATGAAAAAATGAATTTTAGTTATGAAAATATTCAATACATTCTATGAGAGTCAACATTCTTAGTTTATGAAAGTATGTAAGTCTAATTTATTGGAAACATAAATTTTAATTTATTGAAAACATTCTTTACGTATTAACTCTAATCTATTAGAAATATAAATTTTAACTAATAAAAATTGTAAAGTTAATCTATGGAAGCATGGTATGGTCTATGAAACTATTGAAATTTGAAATCATTGATAAACTAAATGTGTCACTTGAAATGATATTGAACTAGAACTAGAAATGTTGTGCAAATCTTATAAGTATTAATGTAAAGAAAAATAAAATCTGAATGCACAAATGAGAAAAATATTCTTTTGGATGTACAAATGAGAATGCTTTAGGATGTAAATATTTTTGTATTGTTTTTGCATTTCTCAAGTGCTTAATTGTAATTTGGAAAAGAACTAGGTGACGATTAGAAAACTAAAAAGAAGGTATCTATAAGAGGTAAACAAATCAAATCCCAAGTGATACTATAATGTAAATTATTTCTTTATTAAAAAGATTAGAGAATTCTGATGACTTTAAAAGCTAAATAAGTGATCTCTTTCTTAATTTGATGAACAATTCAGTTTTTTTTCTATTGTTATATTTGCTAGCCACAAAATAAAATATGGGCATGAATCACCTAAATGGGTTCATTTTACACAAAAATGATGCTTTAATTTATCAATATCTATGTCAGTTTACTTAGAAATTGCATCAAAAGTTGACAGCTTAAAAATTGTCCCTAATCTATATCAGCATCTTTGATAAGTGCCCGTGAATTAAACTTAGATCACTAAACATATATTTTAATAGCCATATCTAGAAGTTTGGAGAATAAAACAAGACGGTATATATCAATGCAAACATCTAAGATTTTGACAACATTGACTATATATTTGACATGGGAGATGGATAATTCAATGTCATTATAGATTGCATCAGCTAGAAGACATGGAGTCATATTTCATAGTACAAGATCAGATAGTAACAAAAATGCTCAAAGAAGGTGTCATGCCTCATCAAATTAGGGAAATGAACCACTCCATACATCAATGTTGGAATGTTCATTTTTTTAGCATAGACAACTAACCTTTGATTGCCTTTTAGAAACTTTGATGACCACTATCCCAACGCTCTTTGCAGAATAGATGTGGAACTGTTATCAATTTTAGTCAGCATCATTTAGAATTTGTTTGGTTTAGTGGTTCTTGCTATAAAAATTTGTGGTATATGTTTTGGGAGATTTCATGAACATTTTTCTTTAGAAAATGTAAGAACATGTTTCAAGTGAACCATAGCCTTTGTAATCTTTCATTCCTTTCATAGCAAAATCTACATGAAAATTTATGTCTTTGATTATTTCCTTAATCATCACATGATTTGTTTGGGCTAGGGTTTATGTATAAGAGCATTTAATATTGGCTTGTTGGGCAACTTAAACATCAACACTAAACAAATTCTAAAGTTTTGACTCTTATGAGAATTTGTCAATTTTAATATATATACATATAATATTATATATATATATATATATATATTATGTGCAAGGGATTGTACTACCTTTAGCAACACTCACTTATTATTTTTTTCTTTCTCTCTTTAATATGAATTAATTTGATATTTTTAATAGTAAAAGAATTACATCATTTATTATTATTTATTTTATTTAATATTTTATATAAGACATTTTTATATAGGACCAAAGATCTTAATAATTATATTTATGAATGAGAGTGAAAGTGAAATATACAGGATATTTTATAAGTGGGATGTGTCAACTTAGAGTTGAGCAATGAAGGAATTGCATAGTCTCTCATAGTAGATTGTATAATGTACCTTTAGCCACAATGATTCATATTCATAATCATTATGACTACTAGCTTCATATTTAAATTTAGTTAAAATACATATAAAAACTTAATAATTACAATAAACAATTTTTCTATTGGTGTGTGTATATATATTTCCAATAAAATAAAGGACAAAAATACTTCAATATATATAGATGTAAAATTTATATAAATATAAATAATAGTATTAAGAAAATTATATTAACTATTTATCTACCAAGTGTTTATAAAAATCAAAATTTTCTCCCCTCAAATCTTTTCTTGAACTTTTCACCCAAACTAAGATTTCAATCATAAGAAATTTCATTCATCTTTATTTATAAGTCCATGATTAAAATAAGCCTATACTCATAACTAACAAAGAATGAGGAAGAATTGTGGAGCAGATTTTTCTCTTCTCAATATTCAAAATAGTTAAATAGAATAGATAGAAAACATCAACTATAAATGAAAAGTGTGATACTCGACTAAGCTAACTGTAACACCTAGTAGACAATAGAATCAAATGTAATATTAATATCTCAACATCCACTCCTAATCTCAATTGTTACAAGTAGAGACACTTACAATGCCTAAATGCTCTTTTTGAAATTCAAATACAATTTTCCCCAATTGTTACACACCTCACCACAACTTTTTTTTCATATAAAAAAACAAAGATTTGATTTGCCTCATAATAATATATCTAATTAAAACTCTCAACTAAGTAACATTCTCAGTAATAATAATTTCCACTTGATGACTCAACAAGAGTCTTCTACCTTACTCAAGAACACCTCCAAGGTTTTTCCTTTTGATTGGTCAACATCCTATTGAGCCCTTAAATATTTTCACTATATCAGTTCTAAATATGGGATATTCACTTTACTTTTCCTTTCGTCGTGTACTGTATCTTGTTTCCCTACAATTATGTGCATATGAGTTAGGATATTATATATTATATGTAACAACAGATTCCTTGTGCGGTATTGTTAAATTGTGGAATGGTTCATGTTATTTTTATGAAAAAAGTGTACTACTTCCTCCCTTAGCCTTAATATATATTGCAATGATTTCTTTATTTCTTGCATGCGATATCAATGTTTTGGGTTATTAGAGTAATATTATTTCCATCCTTGCCAGTTTGTATATATATATAGATAATACAAACCCCTTTCGAATTTCACTAAATGTTTTGGTATGGAAATGTTAATAAGGTGAGAGATTGCATTGATTCATGTAGTTCACCATACATTACCCATATCTCTGTTTCTTAATGCTTATTTGGATTCCCTATTTAGATAACGTAACATATGAGATTATTTATTAAACATTAATTTTCAACTTGGGTGTCTCCGTAATATGTGTTTAATATGTCTCTCACTACCAGTGATCAAATTTGAAGAGTTGGTCTTAATTTCCATTAGAAGGGCATATATTCATGCAACCCTTCCACAATGAAAAGCTTAAAAAAAACACATTTCAATTGACAACAATATATTATATCTACATTTTATTTTCAATCAATTTATTCCAATGGTTGTCCTTAAACCATCTATCATGAATCTATATTACGTAATAAATGTGTCCCAAAAAGTTAAATGACCACAAAACTAGTAACCACGTCTAGTGATTTAATTGAAAATTTCAACTAATTTTTTTCAAAGATGTAGATTTTGTATTTCAATGGCTTGCTTATGAACTTTTCTAGCTTCATTTTAATTTAATGGGAAATAAGATATCCAAAGAGAATTATAGTTGTTTATGTCTATTTTTATTTCTAATGGGCTATAGCCTTGAGAGTCTAGGAGGGAGTGTTTTTCATCTTTTATAGCTTGTATTGCACCCAGCTTATGGTATCCATTAATCCTTGCCTACCCCATGTCCTTGGTTATCTTGAAATCAATTCTTTGCAATTTTAATGGATTCTTGCTATCAAGATTGGACTTGATTCTTAATATTTATTCCCTCTTTTGTATATTTCAAATATGAATGTTAAACTTCCTATAGAAATGAGAGATACTAAGCATGACCATCTTGAAATTCATGCCATATCTTAAGCACTATTATTTGAAATTGATGTCTTTTCATTTGAACTAGTATTAACTTGGACCTAAATCCTTAAGCAATATGCCACATTTTTCAATAAGTTTGCAACTAAGGAAGTATTGTAGAGAGGATATTCAAAAGAAGGGGTACCTATACATCAAACATGCATCCAAGTAATGCTAGTGCAGAATGAGGGAAAAGGTTATCACATCCACCTAGAAATCATGCCATCATGTTAGTTTTACTCACATGAATTCACAAGCATGTCCTCAAGGATGTAACTCCTTTCCAAACCATGCAGTTCACAATCTATTTTGGCCATGATAAAGGGCCAATAATTGCTAAGTTCGAAGTAGCCCAACAGTACAATGTGGATATCTAGATATCACTGCCATTTTTTGACAAGATAATAGACTTATTACCTTCATAAATGTATCAACTTAAGGCATCTTAGGGGATGGAAATATTGTTATACAAATTTCACTCCTCGTTATGCCTTGAATATTAATCGAACATTCTGGGTAATGGTGAAATCATTCAGCACTAGTTAATCGTTGTAACTCAAATCGTTGGCCTTGGAAATTAAAAATGAACTTAAACCAAAATAAATCATCTTTCTTGAAACTTCCATAAGAATCTTTTGTTTGGAACTTCACAAACAAACATTGAGAAGAGCAATGTGCCTTTGCATGTGGTATTATGTGGTATTACTGATGGGGAAGTCAATGTGCAATGAATTCAAAAACTATGGAGATTTTGAGGAAGGAAAATTCACTGAGAGCATGCGGGATATTTTTAGTAAGTCAAGGGTTCTGAGAGATCATTATGAAAGGGATAGCATTGTTCATGATATTTACTATGCACAACTATTTACAATAGCCCTTAGTAAGATCTACCTTCATTCTCAATTCTTATAGCTTGAATATTAAAGTAGGGATAGGGATGAGTCCAGTGAAGTACATTTTGGACCAAAATTTATACAACATTCAGGTTGCTTGGCTGGAAGGATGAGACATCCAATGTGAGTTTCAAACTTGGGGAATTGCGAGCATAAAATGGACAATAGAAGTTGATATTGGCAAGTTTGGTACCCAAATTTATCCAGTTAAATTTGAGAGTTTAGTCCAAACATTTTTAACAAATAAAAATTATCTTTCTTTTCAAAATAAGAGAGAAACAATTTAATGGAAAGTCTCTACTTAAATGTTTCACCATTTTGAGAAGACATTGTACAAAAAGTTCTCATGGTTCACTTTTATGCCAAATAACTGAAAACAAGAGCACAACCAAGAGTTCAAAAAGTGTATAATATAGTCACTTCTTGTGGATTCTACTTTTGTGAAGTGATGGAGTTCATCTCATCACCCTTGCCTGCTTGGATAATATATTTGGATTCCCTTGGAAATCACCATGGCACTATTGACCATATTTTTCTCTAAACTTTTTTATCCGAATGAGGTAACAATGGAAAATGAAGAATCTTGAACTGAACTTTATTTCTGTTTAATTATTTTCACTATTGTCTAACTTAACCTTCTGCAATTTAAAGCATTAAAATAACTACACATGCAACACTTGTCTCTAGTTTTTTATATAAAGATTTGGACTTCTTTATTTTTTTAAAACTATTTGAACTATGATCTAATTTAAAGTTTTTGAAATTCTGAAATATAAAAACCATTAAATATATGAATGTTTTTCTTTTGTTTTATTTATTTATTTATTAATAGTTGTTTTTCTAGGTTGGTGGTTAGCTTTGGTTATGGGAAGGGAGGAGATTGTGCCAATTTCTGTGTTTAGTGTATTTATAAGAACCAATAAATATCTGAATGTTTTTTTTTTCCTTTTTTAGTATTATTAATAGTTGTAATTCTAGGTTGGAGGTTAGCTTTGGTTATGGGAACATAGGAGATTGCGCTAATTCCTTTGTTTAGTGTATTTATTTAGAAAGAAGATTGTGTAAATTTCAATCTTCAGTACAACTATTTGGGAAGTTTGTGTAAATTTCAATCTTCATTATATCTATTTAGTTGTTAATGGAGAATCAAATTGTGTAAAGTTAGCACGAGCGAATTATTATTGTGTCAATTTCAATATTTAATATCGCTATTTAGTTATTTAAAAGGAAGAAGATTGTGTAAATTTATGATTTAAAGTATAGTAGTGGGTATATTATACACCTTTTGGACTCTTGGTTGTGCTCTTGCTTTGAGTTATTTGGAATAAAAGTGAACCATGAGAACTTTTTGTACAATGTCTTCCCAAAATGGTGAAACATTTAAGTAGAGACTTTCCATTAAATGGTTTCTCTCTTGTTTTGAAAAGAAAGATAATTTTTATTTGTTAAAAATGGTTGGACTAAACTCTCAAATTTAATTGGACAAATTTGGGTACAAACTTGCCAATATCAGCTTCTATTATCCATTTTATGCTCACAATTCCTCAGGTCTGAAACTCACATTAGATGTCTCATCATTCTAGAAGAGTTTAAATTTATAAATAGCTAGCCAAGCACTAAACCTGAATGTTGTATAAATGTTGGTCCAAAATGTACTTCACTCGACTCATCCCTACCCCTACTTTACTCTTCAAGCTATAAGAAATTGAGAATGCAGCTATATCTTATTAAGGGGTATTGTAAATAGTTGTGCATAGTAAATATCATGAACAATGCTATCCCTTTCATAATGATCTCTCAGAACCCTTGAGTTAATAAAAATATCCCGTATGCTCTCAGTGAATTTTCCTTCCTGAAAATCTCCATAGTTTTTGAATTCACTGCACACTGACTTCCCCATCAGTAATACCACATAATACCACATGCAAAGGCACACTGCACTTCTCAATGTTTATTTGTGAAGTTCCAAACAAAAGATTCTTAGGGAAGTTTCAGGAAAGATGATTTATTTCGATTTAAGCTCATTTTGAATTTCCAAGGCCAACAATTTAAGATACAACGATTAACTAGTGCTTAATGATTTCACCATTACCCAAAATGTTCGTTTAATATTCAAGGCATAATGACGAGTGAAATTTGCATAAAAATATTTCCATCCCCTAAGATGCTTTAGGTTGATACATTCATGAAGGTAATAAGTCTATTATCTTGTTAAAAAATGGCTGTGATATCTAGATATCCACATTGTACTATTGGGCTACTTCTAACTTAGCAATTGTTGGCCCTTTATCATGGCCAAAATAGATTTTTAACCGCATGGTTTGGAAAGGAGTTACAACCTTGAGGACATGTTTGTGAATGCATGTGAGTAAAACTAACATGATGGCATGATTCCTAGGTGGATGTGATAGCCTTTTCCCTCATTCTGCGCTAGCATTATTTGGATGCATGTTTGATGTATAGGTACCCCTTCTTTTGAATATCCTCTCTGTGATACTTACTTAGTTGCAAACTTTTTGAAAATAATGTGGCATATTCCTTAAGGATTTAGCTCCTTGTTAATACTAGTTCAAATGAAAAGACATCAATTTCAAATAATAGTGCTTAAGATATGGCATGAATGTTGGGTTGTGTTATATTCTTTCCACGACTAATCTATGTAGTGAACCAGGGGGTTAGAGGGGGGGGGGCAGAGCCCCCCCTTCGTTGCGCCGATTGCGCAGCAGGGTGGGCGGCAGCCCCCCGTCTATGGGAGGTTTGAGGGGGACGGGTAGCTCCCCTCTACGGGGTTCGGGGTAGCGCCCCAAGATTTTTTTTTTTTAGACCCTATATTATGTTGGGCGAACCTACCTATGGTTTTCGGTCCATGGTTTTGGACGCAATAGTTTTCATTCCACGGTATTGGATGCTTCAGCATGTATAAATATGTATTGTAACATTGAAAGAAACATAATGAAAAATCAAGCTAGTAGTCCCGGTTTTGGGATCCAGTGGGAAATCTCTGTGTATATGTGTTATGCTCTCGCATTTTTATTTTTCCTATGATTTAGAATTCATATGCAGGTAATTTATGTACGGGGTTAAAACCTACAACGAATTTCAAGATGGTCATGCTTAGTATCTCTCATTTCTCTAGGAAGTTTAATGTTCATATTTGAAATATATAGAAGAGGGAATAAATATTAAGAATCAAGTCCAATCTTGATAGCGAGAATCCATTAAAATCACAGAGAATTGATTTCAAGATAGCCAAGGACATGGGGTAGGCAAGGATTAATGGATACCATAAGCTGGGTGCAATACAAGCTATAAAAGATGAAAAACACTTCCTCCTGGATTCTCAAGGCTATAACCCATTAGAAATAAAAATAGACATAAACAACTATAATTCTCTTTGGATATCTTATTTCCCATTAAATTAAAATGAAGCTAGAAAAGTTCATAAGCAAGCCATTGAAATACAAAATCCACATCTTTGAAAAACATTAGTTGAAATTCTCAACTAAATCATTGGAGGTGGTTACTAGTTTTGTGGTCATTTAATTTTTTGGGACACACTTGTTTGGGATACATTTATTACATAATATAGATTCATGATAGATGGTTTAAGGACAACCGTTGGAATAAATTGATTGAAAATAAAATGTAAATATGATATATTGTTGTCAATTGAAATGTGTTTTTTCTAAGCTTTTCATTGTGTAAGCGCTGCATGAATATATGCCTTTCTAATTGAAATTGAAATTAAGACCATCCCTTCAAATTTGATCACTCACTTCAACACTCCACAAAAGAAGAATGTACAAGAAATTTTAGTGGAAATGACAAAATATTGTTTTATTCCCCATTTTATTTGCACAACAAGATGACACTGAAGTTTCTAGCTATGTTAAGAAAGTAGCTGTTGAAAGTTCATGTCAATGGTTAATAGGGTGTTTCAAAATAAATGAAGTTGGTAGGAAAATTCTCAATGCAACAATATCGAGTACCCTCTAGTTATTATTGCAAGAACCTTAGCATGTGCTCTATATGTCAAGATGAACCAGAATAAACCAGGCTAGTGTAGGCTTCTAGAGTCTAGGCATAATAGATACCTGACAATTTATATGGAGCAACAACCCTTCAGATGACATTTTATAATATTATTTAAATTTAAAAAAACTTGTAAAAATCGAGATTCACATTTCGTTGACGAGTAATTTTAACTCCACACTTCTGTGACGTGCTAGAGGTCCTTTGATGGGCTATGACGTGTCCAATTTTGAACACTGCCCTTGACGTTATGAATAAGACAAACTTGTGAAAGGGTCTTGGTTTCGGTGAAAGTGCTTGGTTGAAATGTTTACCCCCTGCCCACCCATGTGATTTTCACATGCATGGGTACTGCCTCCTTCGAACGTCTAAGATCTAGCAGAGTTACTTTAACGATGGGGATTGATTCTATAGAACCCTACTCCTCGTTTAATGTCGTTGCCTCCTGTTCACCTTTCTGTGATGTTCCTTATTTGTTGGAGAGACGGTGTCGAGAAATCAGTACGCTATCACTGTGTCGGATGAATATTGACCATATATCTGGTTCTCTTTCTAGAGTATGTGGCTCTCATGCCCTCTTCCTCTAATTGTTTTTAAGAGGCGATGAACAACAATAAGAAAAACCAAACTCAATTGTATATTTATAGTTTTATCCTCACTGTTACTTTGCTTGGGGATATTACTAATCGTCTGCTCGTTTTTAGCAAAGGTTCCTTCTCACCTCAGAAGCATATTCCATGGCCACTCGGTCTCGTAAAATTTCCAACTATCAGGTGCGTTTTTTCTTTTCTTAGGCGCCTTTGAATGAGAGGGTGGCCTTTTTAAATTTATTAGGTAAGTTACAATTCTTTTTTGTTTTTCTTCTATTTGTTTCTGTTAAAAATGTAATTTCACCTCCCGCGCAATTAATTTCCAGTAAAACCATTTAGGAAAACCACCCAAACCTCATCGGACCGCTTTTGCTCAGCAAGTGGTTTTCGTACAAGGGGTTTTCCTACAAGGGCGCCCGATGCAATAACATTTTGCCACGCGTCCAAATGTACTTTCAGCAAAAAGTGTTTTATCGGGACGTAAAGTTCAGTTGAAAAGGGTCTCCGGATTTTGTTGTGAACCGTTCGATTTCATGAGGGCAAATCAACGGTTGTGGGACTTCATCAAACCTGCAACAAATAAATTTTGGCATTGCGTAAAAGTTTTTGGGTTGACCACTGTTTACTGCAGTAGGGTAATAAATGGTATTTACGTTGGTTCGTAATTTGTTTGGTAGAACTTTATGGGCATATCATATAGTTTTTAATTTTATTATTTTAAATTCACGGGCATAAGTTTTGTTTTACTGAACAAGTAAAACATATTGTAATGTTTTTTTTTGGTCAATTGTATTTTGGTTTTGAAACGCACAGCAGTGCGAAGAAGAAGAAGAGTATGTAGAAAAATACAGGGGAGCATGTAATGAAATAGGGGAAGCAGTGTGCAGGTGAAAAACACACACAGCAGTGTGAATGTAAGAATGGTCTTATGAAATGAGTTGAAGTTTGCACAGCAGTGCGAGGGTGAAGGCAAAGAAAAATGAAGATGAAGTTTTTGTAATATGCAAAGTGCAATAATGTGATTTTTATTTTTACAGCAGTATATGTAAAAGTTTGTTTTACAACAGTAAATGTAAATGAGATTTTCACATAGCGTAAAATCTCAGGAGGAGACAGAGTAACTTTTGTTGTTGAATTTATTTCGGTGAATCCCTCTGAGTGAAAGAGGATGAATTTTGTATCAGTCTTTTATTAATGAATATAAAGGCTTTTATGGGTGTGTAATACTATGTTCTTAGAAAATTTTTTAAGCTTCCCTGTGCAAAAGATCCTGGAGAAAAACGGAGCATTGTCTCTGTGTGTAGTTTGTTTGTTTTTTTTTGGGATTTTACCAGAAAAATCCCCAACAGTGGTATCGGAGCAGATCTAGGCTCTTTGAAGGTGTCAAAGAAGCTGAAGGAAGGAGTTTTGTTTTGGCTGCAACAACTTCTCCAGCAAAGTGAAGACACAGTAAAGAAAGGATTCAGGTATTCCTCAAAGTTTTTCATTGTGTTACTGTTGAAGAAACAGTCAGTATTTTAATACACAGTCAAGCATTTGAATCATAGTTAAAAAGTGCTAGAATGGCTAGCACCAGCATGGGTATGTTTAATCCTCAATTCCCACAGTTCAATGGGAAAAACTATTACTATTGGGCAATAACCATGAGAGCCTTGTTTGCCTATCAAGATTTATGGGAAATAGTTCAAGATGGTTTTGAAGAACCAGCGGATGAAAATGAGTTCAATAGGTTAACTCAGGCAGAGAAAGATCTATTGAAAAGCAATAGGAAGAAGGATTCAAAAGCCCTTGTATTTTTGTATCAAGCAGTGGACCAGAGTGTGTTTCCAAGGATAGCAGTAGCCAAGACATCCAAAGAAGCATGGCAAACCCT
>APFE030591244.1:60141-82398 GCA_000404065.3 Pinus taeda
TCCTACAAAAGCACTGATGAATAGAGTGTCGGAAGAAGCATGGAGTGGGAGAAAGCAAGGAGTTAACCACATGAGAGTTTTTGGATGTGTGGGTTATGCACACATTCCAGATCAGCTAAGGAGGAAGTTGGACAGCAAAGGGGAGAAATGTATTTTCATTGGATACAGTGAGGAATCCAAAGCATACAGGTTGTATATCCCATCTACCAAGAAGTTTTTTGTAAGCAGATATGTTCAGTTCATTGAGGAGGAAGCTTGGGATGGAAGCATAGAGAAAACAGTGAATGTTAAAAACTGTTTGTCTCATGATGAAGATGATGAGGAGATGGCTGAAACACATCCCCAAACAGCAGTGCCAACACAAGGGTAGCAAGCAACACACTTGAGGAGAAATGGAAGTGCTTCTCCAAGCACACCACAATGAGGAAATTCAAGTGCATCTTCAAGCACTTGCACACCAAATGAAAGAGGTAAAAAGTTTAGAAACTTAAGTGACATTTATAATGAAGGAATGAATTCCTTGTTTGTATAATATTGTCATGTTGAAGATCCTATTCATTTCGAAGATGCAATTAAAGATAAGAAATTGATAGAAGCTATGGATGAGGAAATGAATGCCATAGAGAGAAACAAAACATGAGAGTTGGTTGAGCTACCAAAAGGTAAAGAAGTCATTGGAGTCAAATGGGTTTATAAGACCAAGAGCAATGTTGAAGGAAAAATTGAAAGACACAAGGCAAGGCTGGTTGTCAAGGGATACAAGCAGCAGTATGGAAGAGATTATGAGGAGACTTTCGCACCGGTTGCAAGAATGGAAACCGTGAGAGCAGTGCTATCCATAGCAGCTCAAAACAAGTGGAAAGTTTACCAAATGGATGTGAAGTCAGCATTCCTAATTGGAGTGTTAAAGGATGAGGTTTATATTGAACAACCTCTAGGCTATGAAAAGAAAGGCCAAGAACGCAAAGTATGCAGATTGAAGAAAACTTTTTATGGGCTGAAGCAAGCGCCAAGAGCATGGTACAGTAGGATAGATTCCTATCTATTGGAAAATGAGTTCGACAAATCTGAGGGAGAACCCACAGTCTACATCAAAGAAAAAGATGGTAAATTGTTAATTGTTGTGTTATATGTTGATGATGTTATTTTCACAGGCAATGATGTTTATCTTATTAAAAATTTCAAAACAGTCATGAAAGAGGAATTTGAAATGACCGACATGGGTTTGTTGATACTTCTTAGGAATAGAAGTAGATCAAAATGAAAATGGAATTTTTATCTCTCAAGCAAAATATGTAAATGAAGTGTTGGGCAGATTTAATATGCAAGAGTGCAAGACATCAATCACTCCCACTGTAATGGGATTAAAACTCAGCAAAGAAGATGGCAATAATGATTTTGATCCTAGTTTATACAAGAGGATAGTTGGCAGCCTTATGTATTTAACTGCAACTAGGCCTGACATAATGTTTGCTGTTAGTTTAATTTCCAGATTCATGGAGAGGACAAAGGAAGCACATTGGCAAGCAACAAAAAGAATTTTGAGGTATGTTAAAGGCACTAAAAGACTTGGGATTTTATATACTACCTCAGAATGTTCAAATTTAATTGGATACACTGATAGTGATTGGGCTGGAAGTGTAGATGATTGGAAAAGCACTTCCGGTTATGTCTTTCACATGGGTTCAGGAGCCATTTCATGGATTTCTAAGAAACAGCCTATCGTGGCGTTGTCTACAGCAAAGGCAGAATATGTGGCAGCTACAGCAGCAGCATGTCGAGCAGTTTCGATGAGAAGGATGTTGAGAAGCTTAGGCCAGGAGCACGTAAAAGCGACGGTGATTTTTTGTGACAATAGCTCAGCTATTGCATTATCAAAGAATTCAGTGTCTCATAAGAGAACGAAACACATTGACACAAGGTTTCACTACATCAGGGAATTGGTAAGCAATGGAGAAATTGTCTTAGAACATTGCAGGACTCAGGAACAGTTTGCAGACATTTTAACAAAGCCATTGGACTAGAAAAGCTTCGAATTTTTCAGGAAGTGTTTGGGTATGACTGAACGCCCACCAGTTGAAATTAAAGGGGAGTGTTAAAAATGTAATTTCACGTGCCGCATAATTAATTTCCAGCGAAACCATTTAGGAAAACCACCCAAACCTCATCGGACTGCGTTTGCTCAGCGAGTGGTTTTCGTATAAGGGCGTCGGATGCAATAACATTTTGCCACATGTCCAAATGTACTTGTACTTTCAGCAAAAAGTGTTTTATCGGGACGTAAAGTTCAGTTGAAAAGGGTCTCCCGATTTTGTTGTGAACCGTTCAATTTCATGAGTTGTGGGACTTCATCAAACCTGCAGCAAATAAATTTTGACATTGAGTAAAAGTTTTTGGGTTGACCGCCGTTTACTGCAGTAGGGTAATAAATGGTATTTACGTTGGTTTGTAATTTGTTTGGTAGAAGTTTAAATTTTAATGTTTTTATTTCCTACGGAGGTATGGCGAATTTATAATAGGTATGGGCAATATCATATAGTTTTTAATTTTATTATTTTAAATTCACGGGCGTAAGTTTTGTTTTACTGAACAAGTAAAACATATTGTAATGTTTTTTTTTGGTCAATTGTATTTTGGTTTTGAAACGCACAACAATGCGAAGAAGAAGAAGAGTATGTAGAAAAATACAGGGGAGCATGTAATGAAATAGGGGAAGCAGTGTGCAGGTGAAAAACACACAACAGTGTGAATGTAAGAATGGTCTTATGAAATGAGCATGGTCTTATGAAATGAGTTGAAGTTTGCACAGCTGTGGGAGGGTGAAGGCAGAGAAAAATGAAGATGAAGTTTTTGTAATATGCAAAGTGCATAATGTGATTTTTATTTTTACAGCAGTATATGTAAAAGTTTGTTTTACAATAGTAAATGTAAATGAGATTTTCACACAACGTAAAATCTCAGGAGGAGACAGAGTAACTTTTGTTGTTGAATTTATTTTGATGAATCCCTCTGAGTGAAAGAGCATGAATTTTGTATCAGTCTTTTATTAATGAATATAAAGGCTTTTATTTTTTTTAAGCTTCCCTGTGCAGAAGATCCTGGAGAAAAACAGAGCATTGTCTCTCTGTGTAGTTTGTTTGTTTGTTTTTGGGATTTTACCAGAAAAATCCCCAACATTTTCCATGTTACATTTAAAGGGTTTTCTTTTTCCTTTTTCTTTCTTAATGCAAGCAAGGTAGACATTTTTTTTTTTAAATCTTAACCTCGACATTGTTTTTTCCACAGACTTGCTCTGGTTTTCAACTCAACGATGCCTTGTTATAAACCCCAAGTAACTCGGTGGTTATTCTTGTCTTACTCCTTCCTCTATTTTCGTCTTTTCCACTCTTCTGTCTTAGTTTTCTTACACGGAAATGACCCGCGTCCCTACTTACCATGGATGGCATAGCAGATTCCAACTTTTGTTATTCGCAATTTTTTTTTCTGAATATAACTATGTATATTCGCATTCTTTGTTGGTCACTTTCACGGAAGTAAATCCGACCCTAACAATTATATTTTCCACAGGTATACTCCTTTTCAGCTCTAACTTGGGTTTCCCTTAATTTCTTAAATTTTTTTTTTTTTTTTTTTTAACTGCTTATTTAGTTTTTATTTGTTGTCTACTTTCTACATTTACATACTCATAATTCCTTTTAGTGTTAACACTTAGCAAAACAACATTCCTACCACCGCTAACGCTGGTCATGTGGTCACAAGTTGGTCTAAGTTGACTTCATGCTTTCTTTGCTCTTTTCGAGTGCCGTGAGATTGGTAGTTGGTCCTTTATGAGATGCATCTACGAAGTCCTCCCTTTTTTCAAGGGAGAATAAAATTGTATGGAAGAAGCTGACTACCTGCATTTCTTTGTGTTGTTTTGGTTTCTGTAAATTAATATTAATTATGCTCAGGGCTTGTACACCCTATGTGATAAGTTTTTGTTTCAGTTATAGTTACCGACTCACTGGGTAGGTCTTACCATACCGTTCCCTCTTGTAAAAATAAAAAACCCTCATGGTTTATGAAATAATGATTGCGAACTTACGATTTTAATACCCTGTGTACCTAATATTCCTCTAGTTGATATTTCCTTTTCCTCTTTTCTCTCGAGCACACTATTCGCCGAAATTTGTATTGCATGTTTATTTGGTTAGGAGGATGTTTACAAATGTATTAGGGTTCTATGGGATTTTCTTTGGTCATTCTTGTGGAGCTTTTTAATATTTGTATATTTATATCCTCATTACATTGATTGATTTCCTGAGTATGTGTTCATGAGATAGAAAAAACTGGCGTGAATATACATGTTTCTCTAAGCCGGCTATTGTGCCAGATCGAGGACTACTAGTAGATTTTCCCTTCACTTTGACTTTTTTTTTTCTATTATTTTGTAAAACTTCAATGGAAACTCTGGTACTCCCACAGTGATGTCTAAAGCGTATACAGCGGTTATTGTATGCTCCCTCTGCATATGTCGATCTCAAATGATTTATAGTTGTAGGTACTACGAAAAATTAGTAAATATGCTAAGCTAGCTCGAACGTGTAAGTTTAATTATTACAAACGTATAGTAAAACCTAGTACAATCCAATGAAGACGAATTTATCCTTTCTTGAATCGAGACAAATATCCTCTATGAACTAATTTAAAAAGTGACTCTCAAGTGTACTAGTTGATTATTTTAATGGTCCTATAAGTCTCAGCCATTCTTTTTCTTTTCTTATCAACGATAGCCCTACGGGTTTAATTAACATCGTTATAAAGACATATTAGGTGTATGGAAAATCTAAAATCTCTTCAACAAAAATCGATGTTATGTTCCTTCTCAACTTTACCTTGCCATAAGAAGGAATCATATTTCACCCATCCCAAGGCTTTACCGAATTTCATACCCGTCTATGAAACTTTAATAATAAAATTGACCACATGTTCGTGGTTCTAAACTATCTATCATGTCAGTCCACACATTTACTCGATTATACACTACCATGTTTATTTTGTGTAATTAAATAATAGCCATCTATATACGGTTTTTATTAGGTCACTATCAAATCATATTCATATACTTCTAATCAATGCACCATTCAATGAAATAAATGTAATTAGATTTCCTAACCTGAAATGCAGTTGGAAATTGTACTGGGATGATACACTATCCTCTTAACCATGAAGTGAGGCTTAAGTTTTTTCCAATGGAATTCATAACCCTTTTTGATTCTAGCTAGTATATATTATACATTGCTTCCCTAGCATTTTTTTCCTTAGCAGTGCCTCTCTATTCTTGTCTCTGCCAACCCACTTTACCAGACTTTCTTTCCTTCTTTTTTTCTTTAAGGCTTATTTTTCTCTCTGCCAAGATGCTTTATTCCAACCATACTCAGCATCTTCTCCAACTAAGTTATCTAATGGATCTTTCTCTCCTATCTTAGTAAATCTTAGTTATTACCTCCTATGGAGCTTTAGGAGTAGTTTTTATGGGATATTTATTTCACCCTCATCCATCATGAATGATTTCCCAATATTTTTTTTGGAAAGAATCTCTTTACTCTAGTGCTTCTTTCCCAATTAATTTCTAGCTTTCTATTTATTACTAAAAATGCATTTCTACATCATAAACACTTTACTATTCACCTTTATTCCAACCAAGTGTGACTTCCGCACCATGGAGTCTAAAAACAATTATGTCTAGTTACAACAATTCATTAACATAAAAAGAGAGGGGCATTGCATCAATGGCTTTGTGAAAATATATGAAAGTTGATATTTGGAACCAAAAAAAGCAATTACTATGACACCATCATTGACAAGCTACTAGGTGAAATGAAAACATGTGTCAATTTACTTGCTCCTTTTGTGGAAAACATGATGTTTTGATAAATAAATTTTTGAATTGTTATACACTAAATAGGAGTTGCATCATTCTTAACATTTGAAATATAGTTCACTAATATTCTCAACCACAGTGTTTGCCATGCTACTGAATTTGCTGCTACATATTCTTCCTTTGCATAAGATATTGAAATAATTAGTTGTTTCTTAGACACACATGAAATCATATTGGTTCCAAAATGAAAACAAACTCTCACATGATTTTGTTATCATCTAGACTTCGTGCATAATCATTGTTTCTATAACTTGAAAGTGAACAATTTTCAGAATTTGTGTAGACAAAACCAAAGTCTATGGTCCCTACAATATACTTTAAGATCCTTTTCGCAACCTTCCAATTGGAAACGTTAAGATACTACATAAACCTAGAGACAAAACTTTTTGCAAACATGATATTAGGTATAGTTGTAGTGAGATACAACAAACTACCAACAAGACTTTTGAATAATGTGGGATCAATTGGTTGTGCTACATCTTCTTTGCTCACCTTGGTGCCTTGACAAATCAGTGTATCAGTTGGTTTTCAATTTGTCATTTTGAACTATTCAATAATGTAAATGGCATATTTTTGTTTACCAACACAATTTCCATTAGAAAATTGTTGAATTTCAATTCCTAAGAAGTATCTCATGACCTCTAGATCAGTCATATCAAACACTATTTGTATTGATGCTTTGGATTCTTCTAACATCATTTTTTATGTCTAAAGAAGAGAATTTGTACAAAGGCATAATAAGAATTTACCTTCATGAGTTTTGGTGTGCAAAGTTGGTTCATGACTTCTTCAAAAACCACCTTTTATGAGATAGGCGTCAATGTGATTATATCAAGCTCTTGGAGCTTTCTTGAAACCATACAAAGCTTTCTTCAATCAATATGACTTATGCTCCTTTCCTCGAACTTAAAAACAAGGAAGTTTCTCTACATAAACTTCTTCCAGTAATATATCATTTAAAAGATCTGAGTTTATTATGCAATGAGCTTACAGAATAGAACAAGAGCTGGATCAACTACTTCAAAATCAGCCTCTTCGAGGGGGAAACCTCCTTTAAATTACACAAATGAACAATTCTTAGATTGTACAAATGATAGAACCTCCTTTCTATATATAGGAGTCAAGGGGTCACAATATAATCAGGGTTGACATAACAATAATAATGTAAGGGCACAAAAATAACAATAGTGGGCTTCTATGGGGCACAATAATGAAAATATGGGGATAGCAGGGGCAAAACAATAAAAATAAGGGGGTACAATGACAATAATATTGGGCGAATACACTAGTATTATAGGGACCTAACATGCCCTTCTCCTTCATAAAAGTGTTTTCCTCAACGCTTGAGTAGTTTTGAATGCTTCTATATAAAATTCTCATCCTTCCATGTGTAATATTTAGTGGGTAAGTTCTTCCACTTCATGAGATACTCTGAAATTGATAAATTTTGTAGCTATCGAGTTCTTGTTTTTGTGGCTACTTCAGGTTTCAAGAAGATTTTTCCTTCCTCGTCAAGTTTTGGAAATATTGTTTAAACTTGAAGCTTGTCACCTATAACCTTATTTAAGTAAGAAACATGGAAAACTCGGTGCACTTAGGAAGATGCAGGAAGCTCCAATTTGTATGTCGTAGTACCAATATTTTGCAACACCTTGTATGGACCGCAATAATTTGGTGATAATTTATTATCCCTCTTAGCTTGCTTGAGGGACATTTCTTTGTATGGTTGTAGTCATCGAAATACCCAATCATCTAAATCAAAGCTTTTTTCACTGCGATGTTGATTTGTCTATTGTTCCATTCTATTCTGTGCCAAAAGTGAGCTTATCCTTTAAGAGTTCAAGAACTTTTTGTTGATGCTAGATGTGATTTTCCATTACTTGGACCATAAAATTTTCTCTTAAAGATGATGTCGTGGATGGTGGATGATATACATAAAGTTTTGTAAATGGGGTCATTTCTGTTGCAGTATGGAAGGAAATGTTATACCACCATTTAGCCAGAGGAAACCACTTGACCCATTGCGTTTATTTATTAGATACAAACCAATGAAGATATCCTTCCAATCATTTTTTCACTATCTCAGTTTTCCCATCACATTGAGTGCAAAACTTTCTAGTGAAAATGGGATCTCTATTGCTTACAACAATCTTTGGGTTTCCATGTAGCTTTTTAATTGTTTCCATAAATCCAGTAGTAACTATACTCACTTTAAGTTGATGAGATAATTGACAAAAGTGTGCATACTTGGTAAGTCTATCAACTACCACCACGATGACACTCTTTTCTTTGCACTTGGGTAAATTTGTGATAAAATCCATTGAAACTTCCTCCCATCATTGACTTGGAATGGATAAAGGTTGTAATAGACTTGGGGTGTTAATTGTCTCAACTTTATTTTCTTGGCAAACCAAACATTCCGCCACAAACTTTTGAATATTAGATTTAAGGCTATCCCAAAAAAAAATTCTTCTTAACCCTATGGTAATTTTTTAAAAATATCGAGTGGCATCCTAAGGGAGAGGTGTGAAATTCTAGAGGAATCTTTTTTTTGAGTTGGGAATTCTTACAGAAGTATGAGCGATCTTTGTACCCTAATGAATCATTTTTCCAACTAAATGTATCATATGTACTGTGATCTTGCTAAAACTTTTGAATGAGTGCCCACACTTCTTCATCATTCTTCCATTCATCCCTTACTTTGTTTATCCAATTATGTTGGATGATAGAAATGACGCAAAGAAATGCTTTCACATCATCATCCTTTCTTGAGAGGGCATCTACAACAACATTTTTCTTCCCTTTTCTCTAAATGATTCCAAAGTCATAACCCAAAATCATTGGGACCCATTTTTCCCACTCTTTTGAAAATAATTTTTGTTCTAAAAAGTATTCAATACTATCATGATTTGTTTTTACCTTTAAGTGTCTTCCCATTAGGTAAGGTCACCATTTCTTAAGTGCATGTACTATTGCCAACATTTCCTTCTTATAAATAGCTTTTTGTAAATAATTTCCTTTTATTGGATGAATTTCAAAAGGAGTGGGTCTTCCGTCTTGCATTAAAATAACACCAATTCCATTTCCTCAGGCATCACATTCCACAATAAAGGTTTTTTGTGGAGTTTGGCATAGCTATGACTAGTGCTTGGCACATTTCCTCTTTAAGATGTTCGAAGGCCTTCGTTGCTTCTGGAGTCCAAGAAAATGCATCTTTATTTAGTAATGTTTCTATAGGTGTTGTTATTCTCCCATAATTCTTAACAAACTTTGGATAATACCCTATCAACTGGAGAGATCCTCTCAGATGCTTTAGGATTGTGGGGATTTTCCATTCCTTAATGGATTTAATTTTTCTAGGGTCTACCTTTACACCTTCATGAGATACAATATGACCCAGATATTCCACCCCCTGTACTCGAAATAAAAATTTAGAACTTTTTTCATATAATTGTTTCTCGTCCAATAGTTTGAGCATTGTGTGAACATGTTGAACATAATCCTTTCAAGACTTGTTGTAAATGAGTATATCATCAAAAAATACTAACACAATTTTTCTAAGGAAGGTTTTAAAAATGGAATTCAAGAAACATTGAAATGTAGAAGGTGCAATTGTAAGGACAGAAGGCATGACCAAAAGTTCATAATGACCCTCATGAGTTATAAATGCTATTTTCATAATGTCTTCAATCTTCATTCTGATTTGATGATATCCTAAACGAAGATCCAACTTGGTGAGGTAAATTTCCCCATGTAATTCATCCAGAAATTCGTCAATGACATGAATGGGAAATTTATCTTTGAAAGTGAACTTGTGAGCTCCCTAAAATATGGACACATGTATCATGATCCATCCTTCTTGTGCACGAATACTACTAGAGCATATAAATAACTTTTAAAGGGATTAATTATTCCACCCTCTAGCGTCTCTGCAACCATATGTTCAATTTCACTCTTTTGGGCATAGGGATATCTATAAGGCCTGATGTTTGGAGGAAAACTTCCTAGAATCGAATGAATAGCATGATCATGATCACGAATAGGTGGGAGGCCTTCAGGAGTCTCAAATACATTGGAATTATGGTCCATAACTTTGGTGTACAAACTCTATTTGGCACGCATGATATATTATGCAACCAGCTCACAAAATATAAGAAGATATAGATCAACGACTTCAAAATTAGCCTCTTCAAGGGAGAAACCTCCTTTACATTACATAAATGAACAATTCTTGGATGATTCAAATGAAAAAACCTCATTTATATATATAGGAGTCTAAGGGGTCACAATATAATCAAAGACCACATAACCATAATAATTTAAGGGCATAACAATACCAATAGTAGGCTTCTATGGGGTACAATAATAATAATATGGGGACACAAGGGAAACAAAAATAACAACAAGGGGCTACAATGACAATAATAATGGGGGAATACACTAGTATTATAGGGACCTAGCATAGTTTATATCAAGTTGATAAAGTTTCCATTTGTGTTGAGTTATTGTGGACAAAATACTTCTGATAGTGTCTAATCTTGCTATTGGAGCAAAGATTTCACCATAGTCAACACCAAATTGTTGTGAGAATCATTTGGAAACCAACCTTGCCTTATGCTTCTCAATTTATCCTTTTTCATTCAACTTGGTCTTATATACCCATTTTACATCAATTCTTGTTCTGTGTGTTGGGAGATTAGCTAATTCCCAAGTCTGATTCTTCTCTATGCAATCCATTTCTTAATTCATTGCATCAACACAGTGTTTTTCTTTAATTGCTTCTTCAAAATGGGTTAGTTGAGATGAACAAAAGACAATCATATTCTCTTGATCAAACTCGTTCTCTTATTGATATATTTATTTGATGCTTCCTTTTTCCTCATTTTATTATGAATATGTTAAATCATTGAAGTATTCACTTCTTGAAGATGTACCATTTTCAAAATTGTATGGATCTTCTGGAACCTGCAATCTTGGTAGCTGTGGTGGATGAAAAATCTGATTTGAAGTTTCATAAACAAGATGAGACCAAGATTTATTTTAAGAAAACTTTACATTTCTGCTTAAAAAGACTTCTTGGTAACTAGATTGTAAATTTTATAGGTCTTTAACTGCTCATTATAGCATACGAAAATACATCTTTCACTTCTATCACCAAGCTTCTTTCTTAGATGCTCAGGAACATGTGAAAAAGTTACTGGTCCCAAATTTCTAAATTGAAATACATCTACCTTCTTACCATACCATGATTCTTGAGGTATTATATCTTGGAGATTGGTTATTGGAGGTCTATTGAGGACATACACTATTTTTGAAACTGCTTCACCCTAATAGTAATTTTGACAACTTCTTCTCATGAAGCATACATCTGGCCATGTTCATGATCGAATGATTTTTCCTTTATGTTACTCCATTACGTTATGGAGTATATCTTGTTCTATTATGCATGATGATTTGTTGTTGTTGACAAAAAAATTTAAAGTCATTGGAGTTGTATTCTCTTCCTTTGTTAGATCTGAGTACTTCCAAAGGATTTTCACTCTGTTTTTTTGCTTCTGCTTTGAACTCTTTAAATCTCAAGAAAGTGTTTGATTTATTTTTGAGAGAATACACCCATATCTTTCTGCTATAATAATTAATAAATGTTAGAAAATAAAGACTACCACCAATGGACTATGTTTACATTGGGCCACATATATCTATATGGACTAGCTCTAAAGGCTCTTTTTCTCTAGAGGAAGATGTGGGAAATATATCTCTTTTATGATTGGATAGAACAAAAATAATTACAATCTTTTTCATTCATAACAGGGAGACCAATGACCATTGAATGTTTCTAAAGTAGACTCAGACTCTTAAATGGTATGTGACCATACCTAAAATGTCATAGCTAAGACTCATTTATTTTTGACGCATTGTGGGAAAAATACTTGAGAGATTTTGACTTCTAAGAGTTAATGGAAACGTATTATTCTTGGTTTTTTCAATATTTACTATCATTCTTCTATTGGGAGGTTTGTTGTAATAACCCTGGTTAAAATCCAAGTAATAAAATAAATAAAGGTAAAATAATAACTTGGTCATGGGATACGTATTCCAAGCGAAATTTTGGGAAAAGAACATAGCGGCGAGGATCACTTGTGATTAATTGATGTCTAGGGAAATTGGTAATGGCAATGGAAAAGGCTTTGGAAATGCATGAGGCATTAATTGACATTTTAATTATGAAAATAATGGATATTAGGAGAAAAGAATGGTGAAAGTTCGCACATTACATGTGAGGAGGAATTGAAGCAAAATAATGGAAAATGAAGCAAACAGAGGCCTCAGAAATAAAAATACATATGAGGATCAGTTGGCAGACTTTTTTTAGTTTAGTTTTGGACCTCTCTCTCTACTCTCTCTCTCTCTCATTGTTGGGTTGTGTTATATTCTTTCCACGACTAGCGTGCTTAGTGAATTGGGGGGTTAGAGGGGGGGCAGAGCCCCCCTTTCATTGTGTCGATTGCATAGTGGGGGGGTCATAGGGGGTTTGAGGGGGGCGGTTAGCCCCTCTCTACAAGGTCTAGGGTAGTGCCCCGAGGAATTTTTTTATTTAACCCTATATTAGGTCAACGGACCTACCTATGGTTTTGTGCACGGTTTTCACATATGGTTTTGGGCGTGATGGTTTTTGGTACATGATATTGGATGCCTCGACATGTATATATATGTATTGTAACATTGAAAGGAACATAATGAAAAATCAAGCCGGTAGTCCGATTTTGCGATCTAGGGGAAAATCTCTCTGTATATGTGTTTTATGTGTTATGCTCTCACATTTTTTACTTTTTGTGTTTTAGAATTCATATGTAGGTAATTTATGTACGGGGTTAAAACCTACACTCATACTCTTGGACACTTAGAATTTTCTTGGAGCACTACTCGAGGAGTGTGACATAGTTCAGATTTGGAAAAAAGAGGTAAAGAAAAGAGTGAAAGCACAATAGGACATCGCAATCAACAACTACAACAGGTTTTTTTCATATCTGCCGAGTTGCATGTACGATTTTCTTTCTAGTTTTGGCATGCATGGAACATTCACATGGTTATTTTTTATGTTCTATTATTAGCATGGAGGATTTTCTCAATTGATATTGGTTTTTCCTAGCATTACCATTTCTTGGATAGCCATGGTGTTGTGAGTTTTAATTTTATTTTATGGTTGGTTTTCATATTCCTTTGGTTGTGGTTTGAGTTATTAGTTCGCGAAGCTTTGTTTGGAAAAATTCTCTAGAAGCCCTCTAACAACTTGGGTTGAGTTACTGGTTCGAGAGCCTTGGTTGGAAAAACACTCTGGAGAACTTGGTGGGTTGAGTTACTAGTCATGGAGCCTTGGTTGGACAAACATTCTAGACTGTAGCAGGAATTGTGGGTTGAGTTACTATTCCTGGAAGCCTTGGTTGGGAAAAATGCTCCAGAGGCCTGGAAAACTTAGGTAGAGACTGATTTGGTGAGGGTTACTGACGTCCGATAGTGAGGTGGAACTAATGTTTGAGGTTTGAGGTGGGGTTGTCCTTTAGAAGCCCTGTTTTGGTTTTTCAAGGTTCATTTCATGGGATCCTACATTCATGCTTGGAATATGGCGCGGGGGCGATTGGATGAAGTGATTTTTGGCTTAGCTCAATTTATGGTTGGGTGGTACATGGAAGTCCATGTACTGGTTGTTAATTCAATATGATAATAAGAGTTATGCCCCATGTTGTACTGATTATCATGTTCACGTTATAGTTGATTTTCCATGGTTTCTACCCGAATTATTTGGTGTTGATATGTTTGGTTAGGCAAGGTACCCTAGCTATGGATATCACTCCTCATTTCATAAGTAAATTAAATAGTTAATGATTGATTAGGTTAATGAATTATTGTTTCAGCTAATTAGTGAGGGTTTGGAACCTTCTTGGTAACCATCATTTGAAAAGTATCAGTTTACAGTGAGATAAACCTATTAACTCATGATGGTGTGACTAGAGAGACTATTGTTCTAAATTGGAAGTTGCAAAATCACAATTTATATAGGTCAAAAAATTGTAGTTTAGATAGGTCACAAGGTAACAAAATCACGGTTTATATAGATCGCAAGGTTGTGAGGTCGCACACTTGGAGTGTTTAGATAATTGATACCTGTAACCTTGAGAGAAGCTCAAGTTTGGAACTTGTCAGGTGAAAGAGTAGCATAAGTAGAGCAAGTTAAACTGCATTTCCTGAAGGTCACCTAGGAGTTTGAGTCATGTAATAGTAACTCTTCATCGCATGTTTACCCCCGTGGGCTAGTTACTTTGGTAAATGTGGGAGGAGGGTGTTACATTTTTCATAAATATAACATGTGTTCCTTTGGAATATTACATCATCACCATGTTTCATCAATTAACCTACACTAATGAGGTTATGCTTCAAATGTTTAACATAATAAACATCTCGTATGTATTTCTCATGATTCAGTTTAGTAAGAATATGGAAAATACCTTTCCCTTCATATTTAATACATGAAAAATCTCCAAGAGTAATTTATGATGCTATGGAAGCATCAAGATAAGAAAGAAGATTTTTTTTACCTATCATATGATTGTTGCAGCCAGTATCAAACAATTAAAGGTCCTCTCTATGAGTGTCTTTAGAAATATGGCAAGGAAGAAACATTGGCTCAAAAGATTCTCCTTCATTGTTGGGGAGATGGATATTTCCTCTTTGTTGATCTCACTATTTCTTTCTACATTCGTATTCATAATACTCAAATTTCTTGTAGTAATAGTACAAAGCAATAGATTTTCTCCATGTTCTACTTCTTTATGTTGGTTCTTGTGGAGGTCTCCATTGCTCTTTTGCATGATGATGCTTTGATTTTCCTCTACCTCGAACTTTGCCTTGCTTGATTCGCCTCTATATCCTCTTCCTTCCATGGAATATTTGCTCAGTTAAGTCTTGTTTCATGTGCCATGTTAGGTTCCCATACCAATAGGAGTCATAATTCTGAATGACTAAGGTTAAGCCTTGTAATATTGTACATACCTTTGCTTTCTGCAAATGTTTTCCATATTAAAAACAGTAAAAAATGTAAGGAGGGTATGTCCTAAAAGAAAAATCAAAAGCGAAAAAGAATAGGAGAAGGTCAAAAAATGAAAATATATGAACCCCAAAAGCACAAAGAGACCATGAAAGTGTGCAAGTCTAAATGCCACTACTATTTACTTTTATGCATAATAATGATTGTGTGCAGCTTTTTATTCACGCCACAATCCATGGTAATCAAACTGTTTAATCTTGATTATATCATGCTTTGAATTTTATGTTTATAGTTAGAGAATAAAAGAGCTCATCAGCTCAATCTTAGACCTTGGATGATATAAGGTTAGAAATAGATAGTTTGTTTTATAAAAGAAAAAATAAGATAAGGGTTTGCTAGCCCAAATGCACCCAAATAAAGAAGAATAAAATGTTAGGGTGGGTAATGGGTAAGTAGAAGAAAGGTTGCTGAAGTATAAAGTTGATTGCAACAAAACATATTCATCATGCTTAGACATATGTGCTAATATGTATGATCAATTATGAAGGCAAAAGCAAAGGTTTACAAGTTAATTTAATTAACTCCCCCACAGTCATATTTTCCCTTATACTTACTAATTTCCTACACACAAGTATGTTCTAGTACTTTTAATCCTTCAAGTCAAAGAGGCTCATAACATTTCTCTGACTTTTGGTGGGACTAGACCCTTGGCTTAATGACTCATGGACATCAAGTGTCAGAATCCCCTTCATAAAAGCCATTTCCCTTCATTACCCTAATAAAACCCCTCTTCCTAAGGTTAAATACCATTTGCCTATGAAAAGTAAAAATCCCATGTTAAGTCCCATTTTCACTCAAAAACTTACAAAAAGGCTTTATCCTAAGTAGAAGTGTTAAATGATTATGTGGGGCATCACAATGAACAAATCACGGCTAAAAATCTTATTTTACACTATGCCTAGTGTATTTTACATTCTAGCACATTCATTTCATATTAACATGCTAACCTAATATATTACCTCCCTGAGATACTTTTCCCATATTAAATAAATCCTCCATATATAATATCCCAACCCATAGTTTAATTATAAACTATAGTTTTACCCTCTGTTTCATACTTCCCTCATGAACCCCTCTTAACTCACCCACCCTCGATAAAGTTAAGAAAATCCCCCTGTTTAAACTCATGGTCCCACTTCATGAAATCCCTTCCAATCAATTTA
The DNA here is from genome assembly GCA_000404065.3 of Pinus taeda. Classification (NCBI taxonomy): domain Eukaryota; kingdom Viridiplantae; phylum Streptophyta; class Pinopsida; order Pinales; family Pinaceae; genus Pinus; species Pinus taeda. The sequence goes on from APFE030591244.1 coordinate 76,331, forward strand.
ATCCCATATTTAACCTATAATTAATCACAAAAAACCTGTGATTAAAGCCTCGGCACCCCTAAACTTTTTCCCATCCTGTCTGTGCTATTTCACCACCCGATTGTCGTCCGATTGTCAGCGCCAAAATCCGACAATTCACAGCCATATCGGGCTCACCTGACGCCCGACCTTTACTTTCCTGATCAATTAATAACCTCATTAACCCTGAATAAATCCCAATCTGCCAAGGATTAAAGCTTTGCCCCCCGAAGCCCATGTTTTTATCACCCACACACCTCCCTCACTTGACTACTATTAGATCACCATCCCCCTCATCCGATGGTTCACAACTATATGAGCCGTGCTTGATGGTTGATCATTACCTACCTGATAAAGCGGTTTTCTCCTGAAGACCAAAGGCTACGTGTCAGGCACAGAGGTAGAACGGGTGACCCCTCCCAAATACCACTTTCACCACAAAAGTGATGCGATGGCTTGGAAAACCTCCTCCTTGCGTAAGACAAGACCATCACTATTCATTAAACTAATCTCGTGCCAAATTTAAAAAGTTGACTATTAAAACCCTCAAAATGCTCGTTTTCATTCCTTTTGCCCTGTTTCATAGTAAAACCTATCAAACCCTTCTGATGCCACCTTGAACCTCTGCAACAAAATTTGACCTTTGATTACTTTCAAAACATTGCCATGACTCCTTCCCCAGACATCCCTATGCAATAAAGCCATCAATTGCCTTTCTTGCCAACCTATGTTTTCTTAATGATTGTTGTATTTTGCAAGTAATTAGTAGAAGACCAGAGCTTGGATAAGCAGTTTTGATACTAGTTAGAAAACCTGTTTACTCCAAGACTTGAAAGGAAATCCATTTAAAAACCTTCATTCAGAAGAATAAAATAGTTATACACAGAACAAAGAAATAAATCATTCAAACAGAGACATTGACTGTTAAAACAAAGGAACCGAACATAGTATATAATCAAAAGAGAAACAGATCAAACACACAAAAATTTGATCATTGTCGATTACCATATGCTGATACATATAAAAAGCTAAATAATTCACTGTTTGAATACACAGTGAAAAGTTAAAATGTATAGTAAAAGTAAAAACATAGTAAGGATATTGACAGGTCATTAGTATCAAAGAGTATAAGATGAAACCTTAAAGTGACTAAAGCCTCTAGCATGAAAGTTCAAACAACAAAGAGCATAAAGGGCTAAAACCAAACCATAAAGGCCAGCATTACCACAATAAATGAGACAACATGAAAGCAGTTCAATAGCTGTCTCTATCTTCTTGCAAGAAGATATTTTTATTTCCTCGATTAAATCTCAAGTTAGATTGAGATATTTTGTAATAAAACTTTTGTATAAATACTTCACAATTCGAAGTATGTAGGGAGGATTCTTAGACATTTCTATAGAAGTTTGATCAAGAGACTATAAAGCTATTGTATCATTGACTAAGCCAGCAAGCTAGATTGATGAATAAATACAAGATATTTCATAGGATTCATGTGTTCAGCGAAGTGCAAACAAGCATTTTCTCATGTTGTTGTTATCTTTCTTAAAGGTTTTCCACAATCTTTAATGTATTTTTTAATTTGAATGCTATAACTAGAACAATATCTCAGAATTTGTTTAATTAAACTCTGTTTTAACAGTTAGGAATATAAATGTTTTCGACTTATATCTAAGTTAAGGAATTATTAATTTCTCCTTAGTTTAGGTTGTTCTTGATAATCTAGGTCAAAGGATTCTTAATTTCCCTTTGCTCTTGATCGCCCTCTGTTCCTTGTTTAAGTCCCGATATAAGAATTCTTAACTACTCTCTCACCCTGATTAAAACCATTTCACCCCCCCTGTTCCAAAGACCTGCACTTTACTTTGCTAGCTTGCCCTTTTAACATTCCCTTTAGTGAGTTGATCCAATTCTACTACCCTTTTGTTGACTCCATAGCCCAATTGATATGATTTACTATTCTCATGACTATAATCATGAACTGATCCACATTCTCTGTGTTAGCATCCTCAGGACTTGGAACTAATCTGTCAATGTCTCCAATTTAACAGTCTTCACTGTATCATTACCTTGATATGTATTTTTTAAAGTATTCCAAGCTTCTTTGGTTGTTGATGCGCCAATTATCTTGTTTAATATAGGCTCATCGACTAGACTTTGTATCCAATATTTGGATCTATGCTCTTTCTTTGTTAGTTTTGCAGTGAGAATATTCTTATTATTGTTCATGGTTGTTAATTGTTCTTAGGTCAGCTCTACATCAGCCTTCGACAGCGTATCCCAACATTCTAGTTCTTGCAAAAAAGTTTTCTTTCTTAAAGACCAAAACTTGTAATTATTTCCAAACAGAGTCGTTGTATGTGGCAAGGACCTAGAAAATACCATTTTTTTTAATGCGAATGTGCATATTGTTTTACAACCTTTTTCAAGATTTAAAAAAATAAATCACCTAAAAAATATAGTGCCCTTTTCCTATAAAAAAACCTTAATAGAGACTTTTTTTGTTTAATAAGAAACTCCATTTTTTAACATAATCTCTTTTTCACTAATCCAAAACCCACTTTTAAAAGGATTTAATCCTGAAAGAAAGCCTATGTTTCCCTTTCAACATATAAAACCTTTAAATAAAGACTTTTCAACAAACTCCTTCCTTTTAAAAAGATACATAATGCACTCAAAGCTTTACATAAGGCACCCTCGAAACCTTTTTTAATATAACCTTTTATTTAAAAGTATATAAGTCATTTAGAATGTTACATAAGACCTTTTCAACATGTGATACCTTTTTTCCAAAAATTGATTGGAGGTTCCTTTTTGTAAATTTGTGTGAGGGCTTTTAATAATAAAATGAGAACCCTTTCTAAAACAAATAGTAAGTCTTTGACTTGTTCTACAAAATTTGGCCTCATGTTTCATTACGGTGCTGCACAATGCTAGCTTCATGATACCAATTGGCTGAGCTACACCGCACTTCAAGATGTTGAGTGGCTACGTTGAATCGTTCTTATTGTGAATTTCATAAGTTTCACTTGGTAAGAGAACTTGCTCTATCAGCATGGGTGTTGGGCACTCAATTTGTTTTTAAATGTCTTGACATTTTCTATCCATGAAGGTAATGATTTGTTTCGTCCTCTTAATAGAAATAATTTCATGCAACTAGTTTCTTAAAAATATAATTGACGTTTTTTTTCCTCTTCTCAACTTTTTTGGTCTATGTCGCTCTCTCTCGAATCTTATGAGACTTGAAGCTCTGATACCATAGATAAAATTTGATAATGCAAACTATATTGTATATACACATCAAATAATATTACATATAAATATATTTAGTTTTGTTCAAGATAGGTAGACTATCTTGGACACACAATCAATTGGTTGAGAGAATATCTCCACCATACACTAATATAGGAATATCTAGATATAACAAGCCTAAGGAAAAGGAACAAAATCCTCTAGATAGAAAGAATCAGAACTGAGACAAGTAGGAATTACATTTTCCAATGCACCCCTTAATGACTACTTCCTGATATCAATATGCAAAGTCTAGTTGTGGTCAAACATAACAATAGAATATGTTGACATCCATATAAAGGAACAACCATCCATTGGAATGCAATGGTGCCCAATCGTTGCAACCACCAGTTTAGTAGGATGTCCTTTGCATACATGGTTATGCCAACCATTATAACTCCATACATGTACATATAACTGCAAATCCCCCTCAATCATCATCATGGTTTTTATTGGATTTCCCATAACCATGCTATGGGTTTTATCAGATTACCTTCAAGAATGGTAATAAGGGCTCTCAGCCACCAAGGCTCAACTCTGCCACCAAGGCACTCACTTCAACCAAGAAGGCTCAATACAGCCACCAAGGCTCAACTTTACCACCAAGACACTCAATACAACTATCAAGGGTCACCACATACCCAACTTAACCAAGCCCAGGGTTTTCCTGACTCACCCTCAACCATGTCTATAGGAATCCTTGTCCACTTCACTCTCACATGTGGTTTGTGGCTTACCACAAACTAACACTGCAATGTGGTTTCTGGCTTACTGCAAACTTGCAATTACAAAGTGGCTTTAAGATTACCACGAACTTTATGAGGGTACACATTCCTCATCAGGCTTACACTACACACTCCAATTCTTGGAGTTACCAGGTACATACTTTACAAATACCACTACAAAAAATCCTAGACTTGCTTACACTTAAAAATGTGTGACTCATAATACAAAATTATATGCATTCTATTCCATAACAAACTTTCAAACCCATTTGGATCCTTTGCGAGTCATCTTAGATACACCATACCATTCATATTTTGGAGCACACCACCGCTTTCCCACTTGAATATCATAAGCTTTGTACTTTTTACTCTTTGACACACTCATTTATGACTTTAGCATAGTCATTTTGGATCTCCATATTTTACCTATCATCCATTAGAGTCACAAATCCTAACAAAATGACTTCACATTGAAGTCGTGAATCTCAATATGTATACCAACTTCCAAGAAATATTCATTTTCACCCCTATCTTAGAAAAAGATTATATTTCTATATTTATGAAGCATAAATGCTAATAGAAAAATTATTAATCTAGACTAATTGAAGACTCCTTTACATGAGAAATCACATTCGGTGAGAATAAAAAAATATGCCAATGTCACACATACTATGAAACATGATATGGACAATGTTGGATCTCATCATTGGCAGAAGACATGAGGTGTTATGCATTTCTCCAGCAATAAGGGCCTCTCCAAGAAGAAACCATTTGTGATAGTTTGAATCTCATTAAAGAGAGAATTCCCAACTTGATTTTCAATGTACCAAAGTGATTGACAAAAAAAGCTGCCGACTCCATTTCTCTCTCCCAGTACACTGCCTCTTTGTTGTCTGGACTCTTAGGAGATGCAAGTCTTCTACCTGCACTAGGAGACCCATCAATCTACTCCTTCTTGTGCTCAGCATGGATGCATATGCCGATATCTTCAACACTTAGCTCTTGTGGCCGATCCCGTGAAGGGAAGTGGTTGTGGCTAATCCTGCAATGCTACCTCCTTCTATATGCATCTATGTGCTACGCAAAGGTCATCTCTGCAAGTTGTCTCTCATGGCAACATATAATGCATTTCACACAGTGTTTATCTCCCATTCATCATTCCAAAGAAAATAGGCATATCCTCTATACATGCTTCAACCTGCCACAATTTGATGAGAATATAAGTGTTGCAAATTCATGTACTGCATCCTTGTACTCCAACACTGGAGCATAAGTGTTCACATTTCTTAATGCTTCTGAATAGGTAATGCTCCAATGCTTCAAGAATTCATTATTACCTTACGTTTATTTTTTCCAGTGGAAAAAGTCATAATTTTCATTATATAAAAGAAAATTACATTTTGCATATGCATAATCATTATCGTAGTGAGGCATTTCCTGTACCAAAAATGTAAACTTGTAGTTCTCCAAACAGATGGAGCAATCAGAGATAAATAAAAAAATAATGAAGTTATCATCCTCTTTGTAGAGAGTGAGTAATATGTTCTATTAAATATGTACATCTATACAAAAAATTAAGTAAACAACAAAAATAGAGCAGAAGCTAGTTTCCACATGCTGTTCAAATGAGTTCTAGATTTATAAAGGGCCTGTGATAGTGTTGGTATACAACACCATCCAGTTCCTCGCAAATCAACCAGATGTCATCATCCCAGACCATTGCTTCTTTGGATAGGTGGTTAGCAATGGTGTTCCGCTCCCTGTAAATATGGTGACAAGTAAATGAGTCAAATGATGTAATAAGTCTATGAATCTCAGCCAAAATATGCTTCAATGTATATGCATTGCAAATTGTTATAGAAATTTTTCGTCACTGCAACCCCAATCAAATATGTCCATAAACCAAGGGCTTCTGAGTCCCTAAAAGTGTTGTTTCATTCCCTAAAGGAACAAGGTCAGTTGATTACATCATCTCCCAGAAGTTCTCCACAGAAAACTGCTCAGAACTGGTCAAAATTGGACCATACAGACTGC